>JAJAGP010000882.1:0-225300 GCA_025084515.1 Ancistrus triradiatus | reverse complement strand
TAGCCTTCTGGCTCGCCCACGTGATCTTTAGCAAACTGCAGATGAGCAGCAACAACTCTTTTTCTGAGCTCCTCAGAAATCTCCTTTGTTCGTGTCATGATACACTTCCACAAACGTGTTGTGAAGAGCAGACTTTGATAGATCCCTGTTCTTTAAATAAAACAGAGTGCCCACTCACAGGTGCACACCTGATTGTCATCCCATTGATTGAAAACACTTTCAAGCACCACTGTATACCTATCAGGATAGAATCCAGAACATAGTTGGTAAGAATTGCAGGAAAGGGATGAAATGTGAAAAAGCACTGAATGTAGCACTGAATTCCATTAGTGATTGTCACAAAGTTATTTTTTTAGTGGAAAATAATTGCAGACCTCAGAAAGGCCAAATAATCTTCTGCATCAGAGAAAAATCTTTACCAGTAAACAAATTCCTACCATCAGCAAAACTATGCCACTCAGTTCTACTTGATGCAAAAGTTGACAACTGGTATGATAATAACACATTTTAAGACATGGCAACATTCAGCAAGATAATATAACAAGCAAGGTGGTAATAAGAACATGTAACCACATAACAACATCAAATCAGACATACAATACTGCTGTGGAGATAAGAGGCCAAACACACCCAAACAAAGAGCGCAGTCAGCTTGGTCCTTAATGCTTTCTCAGAGGAAGTGAGGTACACACATACACACACTTGGTTTAAATTCCCTGCATGGAGAGCGGGCGGTTCGTCTAAGGACAGCCATTGGTTTCCCATACTTTAGACAATCAGGCTTTTGCCAGCTGGAGTGAAACTAATCTTCCAACTATTTGCAGAATTCTGCAGTAATGCTGCGTCCAAGCAGAGTCGTTTTTCATTTTTCCATGAACAAGTAGGTCAAAGGAAAAGGTTTGTCTAAGGGCAAATCTATACACTATATGGCCAAAAGTTTGTACACACCTCTTCTAATACATGAGCTGACATTTCAGCCGCACTGCCTGTTCACAGGCTCATATGACTCATAAATCCTCCATAGATTAACTGTGGCAATAGAATGTATTGCACTATACACCTCAATGACTCTCAGTAAGACACTATCATTGGTTCCCACCTCTAACAAGTTAGTACATCACCCTAAAAACAAGGTGCAATGAGAAACAGTTTGCAAACTTTGATGGAGAACTCAGCTAGCATACACAGAACCCTGACTGTAACTACATTAGATACCATGAACTGGAAGTGACCTTATTGTCCAACATCAGTATCCAACCTCACAGTCATGTTCCAAAAGCTAGTTTAAATCCATTTACATCATTTATCAGATGATCTTAAACAGAGCGACTTACAATTGATACAGTCTTATAATCCATGCAATTGTGGGGTACAGGCATTGCTTGAGGACCCAACAGTGGCAGCTTAGCGGAGGTAGGATTTGAATCCTGGACTTCTGGTCCATAATCCAGAACTTTAACCACTAGGCCAGCACGGTCCCACCACAGTCTAAAGACAAAGTGCAAAGGTGGACAAACGCCATAAATTTAATGTCAAACACAGGCTAGGGTTCAATTACTCGTCTATGGATGGAGGATCATCCCCCAGCACTGTAACAGACACCCCCTGTGGACTGTGCAATCAACTGGCATCCCATTCAGCATAGGGCTGAGCTAAAAAAAAATCGATACAGCAAGATATTGTGATATTTATTTTCGTGAGATTTTACATGTTAAATGGGGTGTAAACTACAATCTCTGCTCCTGTAGATGTTGCAGTACAGGGTTTTGACTCGATTGTCCGCTGAATTGTCAATGTTTGTACAATCAATTAGATTGCACACCTTAACTTGTATTTCAGCTGTTTATATATTTTCAGTGAACTATGCGGAATATCGCAACTATGTACATCGTGACCCATGTATCGTGATAATCGTATCATAACCTATGTATCGTGATGCGTATCATATTGTCAAGCCCTTTCCAATACCCTCCCTTAATACAGCCTCATTCAATGAATTCCGAGACTCCTGACCCTCCCTATGACCCTAACCAGGATAAACGGGGTTAAAACAAACAAAAAAGCTGTGTTTCAGTGTGTCAAACACTTCTGCCTTTACAGAGATCAGTACAATAAGTCAGGCGCACATGCTACAAGCTGAGAACACGCATGCATAGCAAGTATCCTTCTCTTCCTAAAGCTGACACCACATTCCTCTGGCTTTGTTGTGTTACATAACATTTTCTGTGCTCTCTGGGAAAGGGCCCACTCTGCTGTTCTGTCCCAGCAGTCACAGTGGTCCTCTCATCTCCCCCCGGGTCAGACAGGTCAACAATCACAGGAGTGGACCTTCCTGTGCTCTAATCAGCTATTGTGCACTTTAACACTAACTGATTGCTCAACTCTTCCTCTGGCTAACCAGGGTCAGCAGGCCATGGACAATAAGTGGCATTGACTAAAAGGCATGAGGATTCAGTGTAATTTCCATGCCCATTGTTCCTGCACAATGCAAGGTGGCTTTGGTTACAGTTGTAAGTTGTAAAGCGTTAGTTGGGCAAACATGACGAGGTTACATAAATAATTTATTTTATGGACAGACTGGTTTGAAAGCTACAGCGCTGTGCAAAAGTCTTAGGCCACTATTAGTTTAAATATACCATTGTTTTAGCAAGGGCATAATGACCATATGTAATTGTTTCCCAGATTCTTTATTAGATTACAAACAGAAAGTACAGGAAATGTGTATACAGTATTAAAAACTGAAAATAAAAATCATCAACATCTCCTATAGGCTACAGTGGCAAGTATTTTGTGTGAACTGCCCTTACATTCGAGCAATAGCAGCATCTTCCAGCTTCATTAGAATCACAGGTTGACCCTTCTACAGTCTTGACCATAAATGGTCTTTTTGGAAGGGTAGCACCCATGAAACTGGGACTGTGGTAGCCTAGCACTAAAGGTACTGGCCTTGGTTCAGATCCGGCCTCTTCTACGCTGCCACTGTCGGGTCCATGAGCAAGGCCCTTAACGCGTGATTGCTTGGATTGTAAGTTTGTATCAGTTGTGAGTCGCTCTGGATATGGACATCTGCTAAATGACATTCAATTTCAGTGTAAGAAACCAGTTTTTTGAAAGGGGAACTGGGTGAAAAGGATATGAGATGCTAAAAGTCACAAAGATTGGAAAGAAGATCAGTGGAAATGTGTGTTATTGAGTGATGAAGCCAAGTTTGAAATTTTTAGGTCCAGAAAAACCAGATATGTTGCATATGGTCATATACCATATGCTAAACGAACAAATCTAATGGTGACCTAGGACATTTTGCACAGTACTGTACATGTGGCGCTTTTAGTTCCAATATCGGGCTGTACAGGCGGTCCAGTTATTTGGTGACTCTCATGGCAAAAGCCATAGCAACACAGATGTAAACATGAATTAGAAAATGTATCCTCATCACAACAAATGTGGTGTTTTGTGTTTATGGTGGTGGGGTGGCTTGGTGCTCAAGGCTCTGGACCACTAACCAGAAGGTTGTGAAGTGCCACTGTTGAGCCCTTGAGGCTCTTAACCATCAACTGCTTAGCTCAGTTGTATGCCACTCTGGATAAAGGCATCTGCTGTAAATGCAAATGGAAATGTAATGTTGTAGTCAGGACCACAAAAGCTGGGTCTGAGAAGGATAAAAGCTTGTGCTGAGGGCAAGGTAGTCATGAACGGGGCCACTCCCTTCCTTAACAATAAGGCTTTCTTATAAACTTAGATAATGGATAGAAGTTTGTGTGGGCGATCTGGCAGTTGTTTAGACTGGATCACAATCTACGTCACTATCACAAGTATTTTCCATGTTGGTTTTTAAGCCTACTTTGTAACTGGCTTAGAGCATGAGGTAGGGTGAGTTTGTTAAATTAGTCATGAAGTGTATAACAGATCAGCACGTATGCTGTATGTTTTCCAATACAAATGACCTTTGGTGGATATACTTGGGTGTCAGTTTGGATAATCGCCAGTCATGCTGAGTAACCTCTATACTAAGTTAAACTCTGAATCCTAGTCCATATAAGGTAAATATCACGGTGAGCTGCCATATACCTTCTTCAGTGCATCTTAACTGATAAGGTGTTTGACTTTGTGCTGGCAGGTTGATAGCTGGGCCCTTGGGGTGTTGCTGTACACTCTGGTTTATGGCACGATGCCTTTCGATGGGGGAGATCACAAACGACTCATACGCCAAATCAGTAAAGGGGAGTACAGGGAACCGCCCCAGTCGTCAGGTGGGTACAGTGGGTACTTTCTAATTCACACACAGAGGCACCTACTCTTCATTGAAAAAACATTTTGTTTATGCCTATGGTTGGTCTTGTCTTGTTTGTTAGATGCTCGAGGTCTCATCCGTTGGATGCTGATGGTCAACCCGGATCGGCGAGCCACGGTGGAAGACATCGCCAACCACTGGTGGGTGAACTGGGGCTGGAAGACTAGCGTGTGCGACTGCCAGACTCAGCGGGAGAACAGCTCGCCCATGCTTGCCCGATTTATCGACTGGCAGAGTCGCACCGAAACTCAGCCTGGCAAAATCCCAGATACATACGCCACCCTCGGTGCAAACAACACTGGGTCGGTTCAAACCCGTCGTCACAGGAGGTCCTCGAAAGAGAACGATGGTGGCCTAAGAGTTGTGCAAGAGGAAAAGGCAGGTGTGAAGAGGCCCAAAAGCATCCTCAAGACGCGGTCAAGCACCGGAGACCAGCGCTCCCAAAGCCTATGCGAGGCAGAGCTGCGACGCACTATCTGCTACCAGGACGTTGAGACCACCCTAAGTCCAGAGAAAGAAGAAGCAGCAGGTGGCTCGCCAGCCAAAATGATGCCCTTGCTGCCCAAGAAAGGCATACTGAAGAACAACCAGCAGCGAGAATCTGGCTACTATTCATCTCCGGAACGCAGCGAGTCCTCCGAGCTTTTAGGGAACACCCTAGTGGCACCTCCTAATGGCTCGCCACCTAAAAGGGTGACTGGGAGGAAGGGCATCCTGAAGAGGAATGGGAAATATTCAGCTCATGGTGCACCCGCGCAGGACTCTAACCTCCAACAGAGCCAGAGTCGACCCATCATCAGGGAAGAGAAGGGCATCTCAGGGATGGCGGTGGACTGGCCACACACTTCTCCCAAACCCAACATCAGGGGCAGCCTCTCAGCAGAGGACCTGCTGCAGATGGCAGGATTTAGGGGACTGCAACCGGCAGCGCCCTTCCATGGATCAAAGGTCACCTTCAGCCCCCCAGGATCGCCCGGGGACAATGGGAGCTTCTCGTTGCTGGGGGATATGGATGATGTGACCCAGGTCTATCAGCAAGCCCTGAACATCAGCAACCATCTGAGTTAAAACGACGTGAAGGTGCGGGACAGTGGGGTCAGCATCCACGTTTTGTCTCCTGACAGATTTTAAGGCATAACAAATGGGGAAGTGACTGGAGAGGCAGGCATAATTGCTTATACTGTACATGCATCGTTGATATTTTATTGCTTTACGTTTACACCCAGAGAGAAGGGAACTCGGAGGTTAACGTATGTGAGATTTCTCGTTTTGAATGCATTTGCATGACCGCGAATGAACGAAACAGCACCTTATAGACGCACTGTCCTCCACCACACGTTCTGAATTACAAACATGCAACGCAAACACAGTAGGACTGGTACAGCTCTGTATCAGTGTTTGGACTCAAGTCTTAATTGTCAGCGGCATGACGGGCGGCATACACTGCTGTCAGGGGTCAAGTCGGCACCGGTTCTGCCGCTCGCACCCAGGACCGTGTAAACATGCTCCCTGTGGTGTAATGCGGTGGTGAGACAGGGTGTAACTTGTGAAGCAAATCCAGTACAGGAACACCCTGCATTTCAACAGGAGCAGCCATTGAAAGAGACGAAGAGGCCAGACTATTTGTGTTAAATACCCCGTGTGTCAGAGAGGTATGCATTCCAAAGTGTCAGGTCACGAAAACAACATTCTGAAAAAGAAACGGCAATAACGGAATCCTGAAAGGTCAGAACCGTGCTTTAGACCTAAGTGAACAATAGACGCTTTGAATATTGTGACTGTGCAGTGTTATTTTGATTTTTTTTTCCTGTTAACAGACAATGGAGTGCTTTCTTTAACTGGATCGACAGTGCTAAATGTTATACTATGTTAGTATTTTTACCTTCGCCGCAGTGATACGCTATGCTTTTGGGTTCTGTTATCCAAACAGGTGTGCGTCTGATTTGCTTCTTTTCAAGGACGATGAAAAGTAGTTGAACTTTGCGTAAACACGTAAAGAAAAAACGTGTGCGCTTTGCCTGTAAGCCGGTTTAGAAATTGCGCTCTGCTGTTACGACTGCCAAACTGGAAAGAAATGTTAGTGCGTATTTATCACTTAGGGTAACTTTTATAATGCAACAATTAACTGGACCTTGTGTATGTATTTATATGTATTTAAACGTACTGTTATTTAATCGGCGATGTATTATTAATGTACTGTACATTATTCCCGTGGCCATTTCCATTGTTTTACATAGACCAGAGCAATGTCTTGTTTTGTGCCTTCATTGACCGAACGATTGTCCTGTTGATATTGTTGTTAAATGGTTCCATACACAGTATTACGCAAGAGGTAATTTAGTACACGACATGAGCAACAGTTTGTAGATGCACCTTCCAATGAGTGTGGCAAGACTCCAACAATGCTAGATCTGCCCCATTATACTAAATGCAGTGGTACCTCAGTTCTTGACCACCTCGGACCTCATTGAATTCGGTTCTCCACCCATTTCAACTGGAAAAATTTGAGTTGAGCCACGATTCTGATTCACGAGTCACGATTCAGTACACAGTTTCACAATGTCCCTCAGAGAAGAGCTCTTTTGTTTATCGTATTTTTCTTTACTGTTACATCTATAGTACTGTACTCTTAGTGCAGTCTCCATGGATCCTACAAAGGTCACTTATGACAGCCAACTGAAAGTAAAACGGGAATTTCATCCTCCAGAACACTTCAGGCTGCAGGTAGCTTAACAGAGCCCCGAGTTCATAAATAGAGCAAGTATTTTGTTTTTACTTCTCACTTTCAATCCATTACTCACTAAATTACATGAGATTTGTCAGCACTTTATTATAAAATAAACTTTGTGTTAATGATTTTGGACTAAGCTGTCTTGGCACCTAGAGAGTTCCACAGAATACAGTGCTTTTTTTGGTCTTTGAAAAGCGACGAGAACGACGAGAACCAAGGTGCCACTGTATTTTGTGGAGCTTTCCAGGAGCAACCACACAGCCTCACATAATAGGACCACCAAAATCCAAAGCTTCCTGTTTTACCCTGCTTATCCTGGTCACAGGAGGGTCTAACCCAAAAGTTACACCCTGGACAGATCACCCTCCATTGCAGGGTTCCACAAAACCTGGAAGAAACCCCACCTGGGAATTGAAGCCAGGCTTTCAGGAACTGCTGTTTCCAGCAGCTGGCTCTTACCACCAAACCACTCTCCATGCTCTGAAGCATGTGTCACAAATAGAAATGAATCAGACTTTGGATGGAGCATCAGTGCCGAGTTCCAAAGTGAGACTGGAAGCGATGCTGATACAAGAACTTTTCGTCTGGACCTTTATGGAATGGGCTTCCATAATGTAATAGCAGCACACTAACCTGAGATCACGATGCGCAATGCCAAGCGTCGACAGGACTGGTGTAAATCTTGTTTCAACATGACGAATCAAGTTTCACTATCTGGCAGTCCGATAGCTGAATCAGAAGTTGCCAGATGCATAGATTAGGTTAGTGCAAGACTATGAGCCTAGTTTGCATGTTTTGTGCTGGAATGCTTTGTTCCAGCAAAGGTAGAATGAAATGCTACAGCCTTGGAGAGAGACAGTGCTTTCTCTCCGTGATTGCTGTTTGGTCTGAAAGAATTTGACTGGCCTGCACAGAAAGCCAGTTCAACACGTTTGGGGTGAACTTGGGGTGAAAGCTGACTATATGCATGTCTTCTAACCCAACGTCAGCACTCACTAGCTGTTGTTGCTGAACAGAAACAAATCTCTTCAGTCATGTCGCAGTAGCTAGCCTTCCAGAGCATTGAAGACTTGTAAAAGCAAACAGACACCCAAGAAGTATTATTAATCATGGTTTTAATGCGATATCCAGAGGTTGGGTGTCCACAAACTTTTGGGCATGTAGTGTACTTTGAATAGGTATCCATAAAATTGCCATTCCTTAGAAGTGCAAATAAATGGTTTATGCTCAAAGACACTGTGGCTACGTCTAATAAAAGCCTATAGTGTACGATGGCGTGTGTGTCCGAGTTCATGCTGTGTAGTGAAAGTTTTTCCAGTCTTCGTGCACTCGCTTTTAAACCGGTCGAGATGATTATAGAAGGGAAGCAACCATTAACATGAAAGTAAGTACCGGTTTTCAGATGTAAATGCAGAACCTCGCTGGATAACATGTCCAAAGCTAACAACTTGGTTAACCACAAACACTTCCGTATTTTATATATAGTGCACCGCCAATTTTCTCCAGCCACATATAGTGCACCGAGTAGAGCAGCCTCTCCACTGCCCTACACGTACACGTCTTTTGCTACCAAGCTCTACTGGAATTTATTTTAAACATCATAATTCATACAAAACAACTTCTTATTGAATAAAATAAACAGTGAACGACAGTGTGCAAAATCTGCTTTAGATCTTCGAGACACCAAAAATAATAGACTCTCAGTGAAGCCACTGTGTCTCTGGGTGTCTAAGGTGTGTTCATGTAGCCACTGTTTTGAATGGGATGAAAGATTACACTTATTGGCCAAACAGTTCTGAAGTCATCATTGTGAGCCACTCCTGGAGACACAGGCTTCACTTAAAACAAATGGTGTGACATTTATTGGATGTTTTGTTTGTCTCACCCTGAAGCATGGCTTCTCTTGATTGATGATTGTTTGACCTCTTTTTAGAGGTGCTCTAGCGCCCCTAACAGAGTAAAATGTCTTTTTTGTCCATTTTAAATAGAAGATCGTCTCTGACAAGCTAAAAAATGTGAAAACCATACAAAGTATATGGTTTAAAAGAAATATTTTAACATGTTGCAGAAAATGCTGTAGTCCCCCCTTGCCTCCCAAATGATATGATCCAAGTGAAGGCTTTGTGGCTCAGCATTAATTGAAGTTTTTCAGGTTCTTCCTTCACAAGTGTGGGAAAGGTAGTCCAAAATTAGTCCAAATTCTTCTGAAAGAAAAACAGGTTGGGGGAACTGGTCTCATTGGATGCACCCCTAAAGCTTTGATCCTAGAATCGCCCTTGGTTTACATTTACATTTACATTTACAGCATTTAGCAGACGCCCTTATCCAGAGCGACTTACAATTGGTACAGTCTTACAATCCAAGCAATTGTGGGTTAAGGGTCTTGCTCAAGGACCCAACAGTGGCAGCTTGGCAGAGGTGGGATTTGAACCCTGGACCTTCTAGTCCAAAGTCCAGTACCTTAACCGCTAGGCTACCACAGTCCTTGGTTGGACATTTCAAAATAAATCTGGAATCCATAACATGACTGACTTCTCAAACTTCAATACATCAGTGCCAGTAAGTCTTACAATTTATATATAATATTTAAAATTTGCAAAAATATAACAACAAGACGTGATATTACATGAAACAGCTTTGTATTAGGCACCACAACTAACGGCAGCTCCACTGGAGGGATATAAGTAGTGTAGTGCTATGGCTAGCCAGGAAAATAAAGTCATCAAATGTGCACATGCTTCCCCTAATTTAAAAACCACCAGCCATCACTGCGTTTGACTGCAGTGAAAGAGTACAGTGAATGTTAGAAGCACATTCCAAAACACATTTAATGTAACAGTGTTCAAGTTACTACAATTAATCCGCACACACATCTAGAGTTTAAAAGTTAATCATGGAAACGTCAAAAGTACATGACTAAAGCTATTTTAACGGTCCAGAAGGTCCAGGGTTCAAATCCCACCTCTGCCAATCTACCACTGTTGGGTCCTTGAGCAAGGCCCTTAACCCACAATTGCTTGGATTGTAAGACTGTATCAATTGTAAGTCGCTCTGGATAAGGGTGTCTCATGTAAATGTAAATGCAATACAGAAATGGGGTGCTCGGGTGGTCCCATAACTAAGGTGCCCCGTGTTTGAGTCCAGGCAGTGCCTCTTGGCTTGGTTGGGCATTTCTCACACACACACCCACACACACACATGACTGGCTGCCTAGATCATCCCCCAGCACTGCATCACCTCAGCTGAGCCCTGGTGTCCTGTCCAGGGTGCACTCCTGCCTGTGCCGGGTGAATAGATAGGCACCTGGTGCTGGACTACATGTACTCACCATTGCTAACTGTGAGAATCCTACCAGCCTTACAGTTTCTGACATTCGACCCAGGTGTCTGGCCATAACGATGTCCAAGTCGCCCATGTCTTAACACCTAATCATCATCAAATCAATGCTGAGGACTGACTGTTTGCTTAATGTATCCCAGACTCGACATTGTAAGAAGATAATCAACTTTGTTATTCTGTGTCAGTGATCATAATGTTTTGGCTCAATAGATTATAAATGCACATGCAGTAACTGGTTGAAATAATCCACATACAGCCAATGTGTTCATCTAAAAATAGTACAAATGTCATGAAATAGGTTAAATGACTTCAGATGGTTTAAAAAAATCAGACGTATAGTACATTCTCCTATACGTTTTTACTTGCTATGTACAAAACATTCTGTGAAAGCTCACAGAAACAAATGGAAGTATTAACTTGTCAGAGCTTAAAATAGCTTAGGACTTTTCTGTAATATAGTGCCAGATTTTATTTTTCCCCTCACTGACTCTCACCCACATGCCCCACACCCACAGGTCTACACACTACACTGCTTGTCTGTGCTCGGTCTTCCTTGTTTATGTTTCGGGCCTCATAAAGAATCAGCTCTGTTTTCACTCCTTCACCCAGTCAGGGCTATAAACTGAATATGGGCTACTTACATCTATACTCATAAAAGCCCCAAAGGCCAGCTTGAACAGCGCCAGCATTGCTACTCTCAGCTACCCGAGGTTCACGGGTGTTTAATCTCTCCTCAGTGTCTTTAGTATTGAGTGAGGATACAATCGTGTCTCAAGGAGAGTTCAGGGACGAGACATGCAAGAGCCAAGAGTCTGTCATTGCAGGGTGAGAGATTTGCGTACATAGCACAGCACATCTATGCAGGCTGTGGTATCACTAAAAACAAAGACCTGTGTGGCTAAACACAGCAATACGTGAGGAATGCATAGGACATGCACGCACACACCTGCTCACCGGGCCATGTTACGGTTCTTCTAAATCCCAGCTGGCATATTATTGGGTATACAGTGTCCAGAGAATATACAGTGGTGCCTGAAAGTTTGTGAACCCTATTTCTGTTTGAATATGACCTAAACCACCATCAGATTTTCACACAAGTCCTAAAAGTAGATAAAGAGAACCCAATTAAACAAATGAGACAAAAATATTATACTTGGTCATTTATTTGTTGAGGAAAATGATCCCATATTACATATTAATGAGTGGCAAAAGTATGTGAGCCTCTAGGATTAGCAGTTAATTTGAAGGTGAAATTAGAGTCAGGTGTTTTCAATCAATGGGATGACAATCAGGTGTGAGTGGGCACCATGTTTTATTTAAAAAACAGAGATCTATCAAAGTCTGCTCTTCACAACACCTTTGTGGAAGTGCATCATGGCACGAGCAAAGGAGATTTCTGAAGGCCTCAGAAAAAGAGTTGTTGATGCTCATCAGGCTGGAAAAGGTTACAGAGCCATCTCTAAAGAGTTTGGACTCCACCAATCCACATTCAGACAGATTGTGTACAAATGGAGGAAATTCAAGACCATTGTTACCCTCCCCAGGAGTGGTGGACCAACAAAGATCACTCCAAGAGCAAGGTGTGTAATAGTTGGTGAGGTCACAAAGGACCCCAGGGTAACTTCTAAGCAACTGAAGGCCTCTCTCACATTGGCTAAAGTTAATGTTCATGAGTCCACCATCATAAGAACTCTGAACAACAATGGTATGCATGGCAGGGTTGCAAGGAGAAAGCCACTGCTCTCCAAAAAGAACATTGCTGCTCGTCTGCAGTTTGCTAAAGATCACGTGGACGAGCCAGAAGGCTACTGGAAAGAGAATGTTTTGTGGATGGATGAGACCAAAATAGAACTTTCTGGTTAAAAATAAAGCGTTATGTTTGGAGAAAGGAAAACACTGCCATTCCAGCCATAAGAACCTTCTCCCATCTGTGAAAACATGGGTGGGTGGTAGTATTAATGGTTTTGGGGGCCTGTTTTTTGCGCATCTGGGCCAGGACGGCTTGCCATCATTGATGGAACAATGAATTCTGAATTCTATCAGAGAATTCTAAAGGAAAATGTCAGGACATCTGTCCATGAACTGGATCTCAAGAGAAGGTGGGTCATGCAGGAAGACAACGACCCTAAGCACACAAGTCGTTCTACCAAAGAATGGTTAAAGAAGCATAAAGTTCATGTTTTGGAATGGCCAAGTCAAAGTCCTGACCTTAATCCAATGGAAATGTTGTGGAAGGACCTGAAGCGAGCAGCTAATGTGAGGAAACCCACCAACATCCCAGAGCTGAAGCTGTTCTGTACGGAGGAATGGGCTAAAATTCCTCCAAGGTTACAGGAAACGTTTAGCTGCAGTTATTGCTGCACAGAGGGGTCACACCAGATACTGAAAGCAAAGGGTCACATACTTTTGCTACTCATTGAATAAATAGATGACCAAGTATAATATTTTTGTCTCATTTGTTTAACTGGGTTCTCTTTATCTACTTTTAGGACTTGTGTGAAAATCTGGTGATGTTTTAGGTCATATTTATGCAGAAATATAGAAATTTCTAAAGGGTTCACAAACTTTCAAGCACCACTGTATGCCTTACATTACATTACATTTAAGCATTTAACAGATTTTCTTAATCAGTGTGACTTCCATATGAGCTGAGCCAAGCAATGGAAGGTGGCTGACTGGTTGGGACATTATTGAGGTACAAACCCCAGTGTGTGTATGCAGGAATATACGCTCACTGACAAAAAACTAAAGCACCCAGATCGAAATGTGGGATTGCTGCAAAACTCAGATATGTAAATTATTACAGGTGTGGTCTGATTAGACACTGGGTCTTGCCACTAGAGGGCGGAAAAGTGCTTCCCCCCACTGCTCTATAAAAAGGCTCTCAGAGGCTACTTTTATGTAGTGTACCTCTTGGTGAGAGATCGTTGATGCTAGACATGCCTCTATGACATATTTGCCCACAGCTGGGTCTGCAGATCCTCCACTCTCAAAGTTTACTGAAGCTGTGGTCTCATAAATGCTCGATTGGTGATAAATCTGGTAAACACATTCCTGGGAAACCCTTGCTGTACGTGGGCAAGAATAACCCTGTTGAAAAATACCAGTTGGAAGCCCTGTCATGAGAGGCAACACATGTGGCTGCGGGATGCCCTCGTATCACTACTGACTGTCGTACGCAATGGCTCTCCAGATATTCACACCAGCAGTTGGAGCAGTGTGTTGCTACACAGCAAAGGCAGGATTAAAGCACTCACCAAGAGGCCTCCATAATCGAACCTGACCGTCTTCAGATCCCAAGCAGAACCTGGATTCAATGCTAAAGACAATTTATCCCCGGACTGTAGCAGTGCAGGTTTCTTGTTCACGACACCACTGCAAACAAAGGTGACGGAGACTGCCTGTCAATGTCAGAACACGTAACTTCTGCTAAGTACCTGGAAATGGTCCGGGCAGAAACAGGGGTGTGTACTGAAAGTGCCATCTGTGTTTGGATGGTGGACAACGAAACTGTGTGAGCTGCTCATGCTTGTCGGATTAAATGATCCTCTCTACTGGTGGTCTGTCTGCGCCGTCCAGAGCCTGGAACCACTGCTCCCAGCACCTCCTAACAGCTAGGTCAGAACGGCCTCAGTGGCGTTCAGTTCAATGAAACGTCCATCCTGCTTCTCTCAGTCCAATAAGCGCCCCTTCTCAATGTCTGTCAACTGGGCAAAATGTCTCCGAGTCTGTCGTAGAAGAATGTTTAACGGTCAATGATCTCTCACTAAGAGGTACACTACCCAAAAGTAGCCTCTGAAAGTCCTTTTTATAGACAGCGGTGAAAGCACTTTTACGCCCTCTTGTGGCAAGACCCAGTGTCTAATCAGACCACACCTGTAATCATTTACATATCTGCCTGAGACAGAACTGCATGTCGAGTTTTGCAGCACTCTGATGTTTCTATCTGGGTGCTTTTTTTGTCAATGAGTGTATTATTATTACCTGTGATGACCTGGCGTCCCATCCAGGAAGCGCTTACCCTGAGAATTCCAGAACTAGGCCATGGAGCTTCATGTTGGTTTAAAGCTGTGTTAATGACACAGTTCCTGGATTTGGTCCGCATGTTCTGTTGCTGTCTGTGTGTCATTTGGCATGTTTTCCCACATCTTACTGCGTTTACAGTAGACAGGCTTGTTAGTGTAAATTGCTGCTAGATGAACCAAAGTGGGGCGGCATGGTGGCACAGAGGTTAGCATGGTTACCTCTCAACGTATCTCGACCCCGGACCCCACCTGTGAGTTTGCATGTCCACCCTATGCCCATTTGGGTTTACTCCAGGTACTCTGGACTCTCCCACAGTCCAAATACATGTGTGTTGGGTTAATTGGTGTTTCTAAAGTGCCCTTAGTGTGTGTGAGTGTACGTATGAGGTGTTGGGTTGTCCCTGCCTTGTGCCCTGTGCCTCTGGCTAGTCATCGGCTTTTCCCGTGACCCTGCTCAGGATTAAGTGTATAAGAAAGTGATTGAATGACTGAATTAAAGAATAGACAAGAATGTGTATTACTGTTGTTTTAAATAATCTTGCAGATCGACCCCATCTCTAAAATGAACCTCTTTTAGTTTTAGGAGGTTAAGTTGCTGGTAAAAATGCACTTCTGTTTGTTTGAGCCAGCCAAATGTTTTCACATTCTTACAATGTTCAGGTATTGCTTTCATTCTTCACTTTCAATCTTCACAAACAAATACACACACACACACACACACACAGAAACAGCTCCCATCAATCCACAGACTACTGGCTGTGCAATTCGAAGCTTTTCTGGAAGTCAGGCCTAGTCGTCTTTCAGGAATGTGTGGTCCTGGCAAAACAACCACTACAAAGCCACAGAAAGAGAAGAGAGAAACATAAAGGGCGTCTAGACAAAAGGGTGACACGGCTTCCAGTCAGCCACATGATGTCAGAACATAGTTTAGAACAATGACCTCACTAATTCGCAGGGAAGACGTGTGTGGAGGAGAAAGCCTGTGGAGAAAAGATGATGGGCAGGATTCATTTGGTGTAGCTCTTTTTCTTCTCTCCTTTGTGCTGAAGCGCTTGTGGCTTGGGTTCAGGCCTAAGCACAAACATTTTGGGGCCGAGGGTTCAAAGGAATGAAAGGACATGCACTCTCCACCCCATGCCTCCGACCGTCTACCCACGCAGTCTGTTCATCATATAACCGTTTATATTTCCATCCCGAGCGCCGAACAAGCAAGCTGAGCAGCTGAAGGTGAAGATTCTTCATTCCTGTAACTGTCACCAGCATCCAGTGCCATTATGGTGATATACTGGGCAACCAGGTTATCCAGTGGTTTACCAGCATAACCAGTAAGCGAAACCACTATGCTACTTAAAAAAAGCCAGCAAGTGCTATGTCCATGCTGCTGTCCAAGCTGGTTTATGCTGGTTAGCTCGTTCATTCATATTTTCAATACCTGCTTAATCCAACACACACAGAAACACACACATACACACACACACACACATACAAGAGGAGAGATTAAAGGAACAATGTAATAATATGAAGAAGTAAAAAAATAAAGTGTGAAACTATGGAATATAATACAATGGTATATAGCTGGCAGTACTGTGCAAAAATATTAGGCCACCATTAGATTAGATATACCAACACACCAAGGGTATAATAACCATATATAATTATTTCTCACTCTCTTTATTAGAATACAACCAGAAAGTACATGAAATTTGTCTGCAGTTAAAAAAAAATGAAAGAGAAATGAGAAAAACAGCTTCTATAGGTTACAGTGGGAATTATTTTGTGTGTCCTCCCCTTACATTTGAGTGATAGCAGCATCTGTCAGCTTCAACAGGATATAGAGCTTCTACAATCTGAAGAAGCTTGATCAGGAATGAGAAAGCTCACAAAGATTGTAATGGGGATCAGTGGAAAGAGTTTTATGGAGTGACCAATCCAAGTATGAAAGTATGTTATATATGGTCATTATATCATTGCTAAAACAACATATCTAATAGTGGCCTAAGACTTTTGCATAGTAGTGTATAATAATAAACTAACAAACATAATAAAATAGAAAATATGAGTTAGTCTCTTTGAATTAATGTAGGTTTTCGTGTCCTCTAGCAGGTACCGGTTTTGGTGGCATGGTATTCTCACTCAACAGGACGAGGAGACGTGGAGTTAGAGTCCTCTGATGTGGTCAGAGTAAAAGTATGAGGACTGGAACTGGTGACAGAAAAACAGCTTGGAGAGAAAACAGAATATGTAGTTTAGGCTTCCAAGAACACAGAGCCTATAAACAGAACACATTTGTGCCACGTAAAGCCTGAGACTCCGGCAGCACTGACTCTAACAGCATACCTAGAGAGGGAAGAACCAGAAGGAACGCAGCCAAGACGAATCACATGAGACATCAGCAACCCACAAACCTGAGTGAGTGCATGTGAGAGGCAAGAACCCAACCTCGCAGATCACCACAAATCTCTTTGAAAATGCACCGCCGGCTCTGCCCTTAATCTAAAGCAAGGATGCACGACCCAACATTTTCCAGCATGGTGTTACATTAAAGATTTTCCTAAAGCTAATGTCTCTTTAATCGTGTGAGCCTGGCCTTATCTCTGAGGTTAAGGACTTTCTCCTCTGAGGTGAGACAGACAAAGGGAGGACAGCATAAGTGCTGCCATCCTCCTCCCAGCACCCTGCCCACTCCAAATATTTCTTCTCCACTTCCTCTCATTCTTCTCTCAGCCGTTTATCTTTTTTCATTGTTAGTGTTCCCGCAGTGATTATGTTTTCAGTGGGTAAAGATAAGAACAAAACAATAGAGTCTAAATGAGAGCTCATATCCATTCGTCTTAGTGCACAGTCTGGAACGGAAATGGTGGAAGTGATAGATTTTGACAAAGTGTTGGGTTTGGTAAGAGTGTTACCTCGGGCTAGTTTAAAAAAATAACACTATGCGCTACACTGACTTCATTCTACGTTGAGTAAACGTTCCTGATTTTGTGTTTAGTGAATTAAGCTTAACAAAATATGCTACACTGACTTTATTTTACATTGAGTGATTCTGTGTTTATTGAGTTCAGCATTTTCACCCAATAGAAGCCACTGTGGCTTGGAAGTATGAGCCAGCAAACTGGAAACAGCAATTCCTGAAGCATTGGGTTCAGTCCTGGATTGGGCTTGCAATGTGGAGGTTAGGACTACACGCAGGCCAGTCCAGTGCCCGTACCCTCTTCTTCCACAGCCATGCCTTTGTAATGTGTGCAGCATGTGGTTTTGCATTGTCTTACTGAAAAAATCATGGATGTCCATGTGAAAGATGTCGTCTTGAAGGCAGCTTATGTTGCACTACAATCTCAGTGTACTTTTCTGCATTAATGCTGTATCACATAAGTGTAAATAACCTTTGCCAAGGACTCTGACCCAACCTCATACCATGACAGAGCCTGGCTTTTGGACTTGTTGCTGATAACAGTCTGAATGGTCGTTTTTGTCTTTGGTCCAGATCCTACGGCGTCCATTTTTTCCAAAAAAGATCTGGAATACTGATTGGTCCCGAGCACAATCCCTGTCTCTACTGTATGATGGCCCATCCCAGATGCCTCCGAGCCCAGAGAAGTCGACGCCGCTTCTGGACATGGTTAACATGTGGCTTCTTTTTTGTACAGTAATGTTTTAAGTGGCATTTGTGAACGTAACTCTGTATTGTGGAGCTTGATACAGGTTTGATAAAGTAATCCCTTGTCCATGTGGTTCTATCATTGATGAATGATGGTTCTTGATGCAGTGCCATCTGAGGGATCGGAGATCACGGACGTTCAGCTTAAGCTTGTGCCTTTGCCCTTTATACATCTAAGTTGCTCCCGTCCCAACTTTTTTTGGAACGTGTTGCAGGCCTGAAATGAAGGAATGGACGTGAGATGAAATGAAGTTTATCAGACAAAATTGAAATATCTCAGGTTCATACAGTCTGCAATGAATTAAAAGTCAAAGTAAATATAAGAAATACTGTGTTTTTTAGATCCATTTTCCATACTGACCATACTTTTTAAATGTATTTCATTTAAATTATTATATTTTTAAGTATGTTCTTTCTGTTAATATTTATTTAGCTTCTGTGTATTTAAATTATTGCTATAAACGTATGAATTAGATAACTTAGTTGAATTCTTACATATAACATCTAAGCCACCCATGGAGGTTGGGTCTTATTTTGAGTCTTGGTCCTCCTAAGATTTCTTCCTTATAAAGTTTAGGGAGTATTTCCTTGCCACTGTCAGTTTGGTATTGGGCTTAGATAATAAAAGATAATAGAAAATTGTAAAGCTGCTTAGATCCATTTTTTCCCCAAAAAAAATGGAGCTATAGAAATCAATCTGACTTTGACTTTGATTACTAGTTGTGGAATCCTCAAGGAACAGCCACTTTTCTTCTGAAGCAACCAAATTAGCCTGGTGTGTGAGCTAGAAGATGATGCTTACTATAAAGTTACATTTATTTCATGTTTATATGTTAACATTGAATCATTTGTCAGATGTCATTATCCAGAGTGACTTACAGCAGTACAGTCCTTCAAGGTGCAAAACAGTTAGGCCCTTGCTCATGGCCCAGCACTGGCAGATTGGCAGTACTGAAACTTAAACCCTTGACCTTCTGGTCAGTATTCCAGTGCCTTACTCACAGCGGTACCACAGCCCCATAACCACAGTCATTTTCAGGGTGTAATGTGACAAAGGGATTTCGACAGTGTATGATTATTTTCTGTAGTCACTGTACAGTCATTTTGGAAATTACACTTGTGGATCTACTGCTTCAATTTTGCTTTGTGACTCTCAGAATGACCTACAAAAGTCTGTCATGTAAATGTTATTTTCCAAGATTACGGCATCATTATGGAGAATCTAATTTATAGTGCTGAAATGCTTTTGTAAAAAATGTAAAATGAGTCATTTTGGCCCAAACAGAATATATAGGGATTAAATGTGTAGTTGATCCTTAAAAAAATATTTGAAACGGTCAAAATCTCTTAAGATGACGGATTCTGTACACAGTCATAGGCAGACATTTGGGCAGCCCTGACATTTTTCTTTGAGTTTCTAAATAAAAAGATACTCACACAAGCTCTGCAAAGAAGAAACATAAATATGACTATTTACTAAATATTTCTGCCAACAAGCCCAGTTCGGAAACCTTGCACATGTTTACATTTTTCCTTATTCCCCCAGTGTTTCACATTTCATGCATTGAGTTTGTTCTCTGCAGAGGGTCTGTCCATATGGAAAGTTAGCTCACTATTGGTTAAACAGAGTAACGATATTTAGGTTTTCAAAAAGAAGGAAGGACATGAAGGACCTCAAAGGAAGGTACTAGGAAGATTCACAAATCACTACTACAATGCCTAATGGTGGAGCTGATGCTCAGATTCGTATCCATTTTCTGATGAGCTGAGGGTTTTGTCTGTGAGTACTGAGCGGTGTAGTAAGGCTCCATTCGTGGTGGCCTGAAGCTGAGGTGTCCATTTGTGGTTGCATAGTGCAGTTGTCTCGTGGTGACTACAGCCAGGAGTGTCTGGTGGGTGGTCCCGCTGAACTGGGCTTCGGCCCTCTTGATCTTGAGTTGTGCATCCTTGCTTTAAAAAGGGCAGACCTGGGGGTTCAGAGTCAAAGAGATTTGTGGTGAACTAGGATGCCTCCCAAGTGCGATCAACTTTTTTGCTTTGTTGGTTGTTGGGGAGGTGGGTTGCTGATGTCTCATGTGATCCCTCTCGACTGTGTTACCTTCTGGTTCTCCCCTTTCTAGCTATGCTGCTAAAGCTAATGCTGCCGGAGTCTCATGCTACACATGGCATCAGTGGTTGTTTATAGACTTTGTGCTTTTAACAGCAGCTAACTACATTTTCTCTTTTCTCTCAGAGCTTGTGTTCCGGTACCAGTTCCAACCCCACTCACTAAGATGTTCCTCCACTTCAGTTCCACTCAAGTTATTTCCGTCATCAGCTACAGCCCCACCATGCCCGGGCCATGCCAGAGGGCAGTAATTCCCTCCCTGCTTCGGATGACATGCCATCAAGGACTTTCCCATTGAGGACATGGGATCCTGCAGTTGGTCTGTGTACTGGACTAAATGATGCCAATATGCAGATTTGTATGCTTTTATTTACTTAGTTTCAGTTTTTTTCACTATTACTACTGAGTTATTAAACTAGATAAATTAGTTTCATTCTTACATTTACCATCTAAGCCACCCAAGGAGGTTAGGTCCTTTTTTTAAAGTTGGTCCTCCCAAGGTTTCCTTCCTTGGACTGTGGTAGCCTAGTGGGTAAGGTACTGGACTATGGACCAGAAGGTCCAGGGTTCATTTACAGCATTTAGCAGACGCCCTTATCCAGAGTGACTTACAATTGGTACAGTCTTACAATTCAAGCCATTGTGGGTTAAGGGTCTTGCTCAAGGGTCTTGCTCAAGGACCCAACAGTGGCAGCTTGGCAGAGGTGGGATTTGAACCCTGGACCTGCTGGTCCAGAGTCCAGTACCTTAACCGCTAGGCTACTACAGTCCCAAATCCCACCTCCGCCAAGCTGCCACTGTTGGGTCCTTAAGCAAGATAAGGCTCTGGATAAGGGCGTCTGCTAAATGCTGTAAAGGTAAATAATATTTAGGGAGTTTTTCCATGCCACTGTCACCCTAGGCTTGAATGGCCCTATATATTAGAATATAATCTAAAATTGTAAAGCTGCTTTGAGATAATGCTCCACTATAAAAAGTGCTATATACATGAATCTGACTTGACTTGACTAGCGAGCATTGGCCATGTCATCACCTGTTGGTTGCGTTCCTCGCTTAAGGGCCAAGGGGCCATGTACAGCCGGGTCTTGTCTTTCTTCCCTACATCCAGGTTAAAATCCTGGTTCTGTCTGTCTATAACCTTCTTGTGTCCCTGTGTGTGAAAGTCCTTCACCTGTCCTCTGTTACTGTATGTACATGCTCTACAGCCACCTCTGGGTTTGGGAAATAAAGGAAATAATAGCACTGGGTGAGATAAGATCACACAGAGTAAACAGATTAACACCTGGGTGGTCCACACATAGGGGCTTCGTACCACATTGACCTTCTCACACATCATCCACACACACACATGCATGTGCAAGCACACAGACTATGTGCATAAAATGTAGCAGAAACAGGTGGTGAGCCATGAAGGTAGTGAGCGCTCTGGTCCTTTAGTCTTTGACTGTTATATTTAGTTTGTTTCAAAAATCATATCTGTGATAACCTGAAAATAACTGTGTTCATGGAGAGCAAAACAGGTCCATGTTTAGCCAGAATAAAACAGGCGTCATTTAGAGATGCCTAAACAGTTTTCAAGTTCACATCACACAGTGACACAATATTTACACCATTTTCACAACAAACGAGATGAAATGGGTTTTAGTTTGAAGCTTGTCCGTTTTTAAATCATGCAGCTGTCAGTCCATAGCAGTTATAGAAAACTTCTGTAGACATAAGTTGAAAAATCTGTGGATATGTGGCACATGAGATTTACACGGACTGTATAACTGCTGGCGTAAATGTTTTGTCATGTAAGGCATAGCAGAAAAACTAACTAAAATATATTTACTGTAAAAATAAGAGAAAAGAAGAGCAGCTGCAATAACACAGACATGAGAGAAACTTCGGCCTCCATGCCTGACCTCTAATACCATTCCCACCCCATTCCCACCGGCTCCATCCCCACATCCACCCATCCCACACTGTCTCCTCCATTCATATGTGTGATACTTTCAAAAGTCTGTTGGTTTCTACACAGATGTTTATATATATTTCATGTATTTTGAAACAATTTGAACACATTTCAATGTTGAAACGAAACAGTAATTGGCCCTTTTTAGAGAGGATTGGCATAAAGACCTTGCTTATCCAGGTCACAGGGGTCTGCAGCCTATACCAGAAATCATTAGGTGAAGGAATATGTGTACCCTAAATGGGTGGCCAGTCCATCGAAGGCCCGTGACCGCACCACCCGACCTTCACATTGCCAACCAAGAATCTAAACCCAGGTCCACAGGAACTCCTTTTTCCAGCAGCTGGCTCTTATCTCTGAACCACAGGAGCTGCTTGTCATTTAGTCATTTTAGTCCAAAGTTTTAATAAACCGGTCATTCTTGTGTCTTGGAAGATGGTCATACTTTCTAATGTAAAAATACTCCCAGTATTACAAAACATTGGGCACCCCTGGTAAAGTGACATGTTTTCTTGACTACCTAAGAGTTTTATGTTCATTGGTCCCAGTTGGTTTGTGCCGGTCTGGTGCTGGTTTTGCTGGTAAAGCTAGTTAACCAATGTCCAAAACACAACATGAGCTGGTCTTTGCTCTTTTTGTTTTAGTTGTTTCTGGGTTTTTTTTTACTTTTTGCATCAGTAGACAATGTCATAAGTTACATTTCTAAATAAATATTTCAAAATAAAAACAAATATAGTTTTAATGGTTGTTTCCCTAAAAATATACACTGGAAAAAGAACAACTTTGTTCAATAATATGTCATTTCTGGGAATTTAGAGATCATTAGACAACTTTGAGTTGAAACTCGTCAGCAGCGTTGGGCACCCTTACTTAGAACACATAGCGTGATGGTTTTGAAAAACGTACATTCCCAAAGCTTTTACGTCATGCCTGTGGTTGTTGTGTGAAGTTGTGCTGACATTTGACAGTCCTGACAGATTGTTATTAAACCTATATTTAGAGTTCCAGAGTGACAGCACAGGGAGACCCCAAAATTTAGGGTACATTTACCATTACATCATATGGCAGCTGAAATTATCCTTACAGAAGTTCTTTGTGTTTCATAGCAGACATTTTCTCATGCAAGCACATAGCCAACACCCCAAGAACACGGTCTAACTACAACACTATTGGTTGGTCTGGATAATGAAAAAGAAGAAACGCTTTCTTGTGCCTGGTCCTTAACAAGTTATGTAGTGCTTGCATTCTCTCCCCATGTTTGCATGGGTTTCATGTTGGACCTTTGAGTTCCTCTGACATTCCAAAGACTTGCATTAGTTCAACTGGTGTCTCTAAAGTGTTCCTGTGTGTATGGTGCCATGTCTTGGATTGGAGGTGCCCTGTGCTGCCAGTTAGACCCTGACCTGACTCTGAATTGATTAGATGGGTGTGGAATTGAATGTGAATCATGGTAATCGTGGGAAAGCTGGTGCCTATCCAGTGGCACAGGGCGCAAGGCAGGAACAAACCTAGACAGTAGTGCACATTCTATAGGCACTTTAGAAACCCCAATTAACACACATGTCTTTGGAATGTGGGAGGAAATCAGGGTACCCGGAGTAAGCCCACGTGGACATGGAGAGGATATGCAGATCAAGGGATCTCAAAGCTGTGAGATGACAGTGCTAACCATTGCACCACTGTGCCACCCACGAATGTGAACCAAGTAGTTAAAATATTGAATCTTCCACCGCCCCCAATGCTTTTGGAAGCATTTTCAAACCTCAAGCATGTTTCCTCTCTGATCGTTGAGGGCTGCATTCTGATTCCTACTGGGTTCCGACAGAATGTTTTATCTTTAAGTAACTAATACCAACAAAAGCCCAGCATTCCTGCTCCCTAAGATCAGCGGCACCATTCTGTTTATGGTCCAAACATGGGCAGCGGAGCCAGAGTAATACAAGAACCTTTGCATTCGAGCCAGGTCTACAGGACGCAGTGAACTGCGAAAGTTGAATTTCCAAGATGTCTAAAGATAGCGCAGGATGTATGGGAGTTGACTCAAAATTCCCAAGCCTCTGTGCAGCCCTGCGGAGAACAGAAAGAAAACAAATTCCAGACATTCCTCTGTGGCTGCTGAGTGGGTCATTCAAATGGCCTGACCTTCAGAGAAAGAGGAAGGAGATATAGAAGGAATACATTACAGATGGATAAATAATTTATCAGCAATCATCTCCCGTCCTGTTCAGCAGATATGCGATATGCAGCGTTGATTTGTGCGCTGATAAGCCTAGTGTGTGTGAGAATACACACAATTCTACAGGTATAAAAGGCAGAGCAATGACTTTTGATGGTATACTTCAAATCTCGTGCTGGCATAAAGTTATCTCTGCAGTCCATCACTTTATCTCTTTACCGGCAGTTTCCACAGCACTGCCTGCATCACAGCATGGGTTCTGCTAATAGGTTGAAAGTAAAGGCATTGGAATGCAGGTTTTCAACACGTGCTATTTTTATTCTAGCATTATGCTAAGCCTGTGCCCTCTGGCCATGAATGGCAAAGCCAAATAGCTTCTTTCTCTAGACATGGGTGCTTGGGTTCGAAATTCACTACCTTCCACTCCATTCAGCACAATAACAAACACACTTTGTGGTCATTGGGGCATAGCTGGCCATGACTTCACACTGAGCTCACGCTGAGGGAAAACAGATGCACGTTTTCATGCAAGAGAAAGACTCATATCCTCATATAGCGCACTGAACTTGTACAGCTTGTTTCTGGAACTCAAACCGCATGAAGATGTCTGAAGAGAGGTTGATTTTCGATCTGACAGGCTGCAGGAAGGCTGATATTAGTGTTATGATGTACCTTTACATAAGCTAAAACAGTGGTCCTTAAGGTCCAACCGCTCTACGTAATTTTAATAAATACATTCACATTTTACATTTTAGTCATTTAGCACCAGGGTTCCCAACCTGGGGTCCGGGCCATCCTCAGAGGGGCGAAAAACATCACAGGTTTTGTCTGCTCTGAAGTGCTCTGAGTTTGTCAAAATGCAATACTGGAAATCTGTATATAAAATTCCTTAAAAAGATATTTAATAAGCTTATGTTTTAATGTTAGCTAAATGTTTAGCTGTCTTTAACAGAGAAAAGGAGACAAAAGGAAAAAAAAGGGGTAAAAAAATTATAAATGGAACCCAAGGGAAGAGTAAAAAATATATAATTTATAGTCATTTTTGCCAATAAAAATTTGCAATTTATTACTTTATTCCTTTGGGCTGTGTCTGTGCGAGCCGGGGTGTTCGCAGCTTTTTTCGAACCTAAGAAAGGAGGTAATCCAAGGAGAAAACGATGGGAACCACCTGAATAAAGCAGACACCTTTATTCAGAGCAGTGTACAGCTGATGCACTCTTACAACCCAAGCAATTAAGGGCCTTGGGACCCTGTAGGGGCAGACTGGCTGACATGGGATTTGAACCCAGGACCTTCTGGTCCATAGTCCAGGATCTTAATCACTAGACCACCACAGTCCCATACATTTACTTAACATTTATTCAACACTCTTCACAGTGACTTACAATCTTACACAGTCTTACCAAACCAATCATTTGTGGGTTATGGGGACCCAACAGTGGACCCAAGGATCCAACAGGGGTAGCAGTTGAGAGATTTAAAATCCTGGACTTTCTGCTCCATAGTCCAGTGCCTAAACTGCTAGCCCTCACCACAGTCCTCACATTCACATTCCCACGAAAAACGTACTGTACCTAACAAAGTACCATTAAGGGTGAAACCTAATTAAAGCAAATGTTTAAACAGTTAAGTATTTGTATGAGAATCTAGTCCAGCCATGATATCTCAAGGCTGTGGCACAAACCTAAACCTTGTATTGGTGAGCACGTACATAAAAACATGATGTTTAATTTTAGACTTATGGAAGAGGCAGAATACTCAGAACTTATTCTATGTACACTTTGATTAGATAGTTTATTAAGTATCTACCCTCATTTAAAACGACTAATTTCAGACTTGTAATACAGCACCAGGTAATACACTAAGCACCACAAGGGACATCAATCAGTATGTCATCATTAGGAGCAGATAGCAGCCATAGGGCAGAGTGAACAGTGAGACTGTGCAATGAGAAGATCAATAGAGCCGAGAAATAGTTCTGCATGACATGCAGCTATTGACCTTTAAATGAATGCCTTTCAAGTCATCAGTGACCCATGACCGCATTTTCCTCCCTCCAACTTGTTCAGATTTTCACTGAGGTCCATGTCGAGCCGTTCACCATTTTTATGAGATAAATGATAAGCAGTCGATGCATGATTACGTGCAGGCATTCTATGTATCTCAGTACGTGTGTGATATAACCACGTTCCTGACAAAATATTGTCGTACTCTGTTATGAACCACATTCTTAGAGATATTGTACTGTGCAAAAGTGTTAGGACACCATTAGATTAGATATGCCATTATTTTAGTATAATGACCATATACTGTGTAATTATTTCTCAGTCTATTAGAACACAAGCAGAAAACAGTGTATGCAGTATTTGAAAAACAGCTTCTGTTGGCTACAGTGGCAAGTGTTTAATGTGATCTCCCCTTACACTTGAGCAATAGCAGGATCTGGCAGCTTCATCGGGACACCAAGTAGACCATTCTAAATGCATCTACCTACCTATCTGCCTACTTACCTAAAAATATTTCTAGAATTTCATACAAGTCCCAAAAGTAGATACCGACATACCTAACAAAAACTGGCATACCCAAGTAACAGAAACTACTTCAGAAGTGCTTGTGGAAATTATGGATTTCTGAGGAGCTCAACAGGCTGGAATCAACAACAAAACCAATTCTAAAGAGTTTGGGCTCCACCAATACACAGTCCACAGCAAACGTGGTTATGGACAACAGCAGACTAAAAAATTAGAATGCAATAAAATATACAACACTAAAAGTATCCTCATAATCAGTTACTATGACAGCATATAAAAAGGCTAAAACAACCATTCACAGATTAAGGAAATAACGCTCAGTAATTCACTACATCTGGTGCATGTCAAGGAAACTGGTAGATGTAAAGACCTAAGCAACTTTTGGCCAAATTTTGGCTTAATTCTTTTGGCCAGTAGACTGGGTCAGAGCCCCTTGTACAGAATGTATATTCCAAGCATTTGGGAGTAAAAGGCTCTGCTCAAGAGCTCAGTCGAGGCAGCATGGCAGTACTGGGGCTTGAACCCAGAAATGTCCAGTACCTTAACCACTGTGCCACCACAGTCCCGCTAGAACGCTAATGCTAGAACTTGCTATGTTGACTGTAAGAAAGACGAGCCAAACAACAGTGCACGAGTTCACAAGACAACCCAGATGTGTTCTACAAGAGTTCTGGGTCGATGTTTTGTGATGAGGTTCAACAATAGCATTATAAGTGGATAGAAAAGAAAGCAAAATGATCTTAAATGCCTCCTCACCAAAGGCCATAGTCACAGTATATATTCAGATATGAACAAATGTCCCCCAAATATTACTGATATGGCTAAATAAATGTATTCCAGTGATTAGTTTTGCGTAAAATTCTTACGATTTTAGGGTCCGTTGGTATTCCATGGTTGCCAGGTCCTTTTACAATTAAAAATTTTAGCCAATTGAAGTCTTTTTAGCCTAAGGCATTTGGTTCTTGGGGGATCTGGCAACCCTACAAACCGTACAAATGGCACTTCGTGAGCTTCGTTGTCAGCTGTGACTTAAATGAAAAGGTAACGTTAGTATGTAATTTCTGCTGTAACTGTAACTGTGGAAATAATGTTTTTCTAAAAGGTGTCAATACTTGTATAAAGTATAAACAACCTTTTTTTGTGTGAAAACGGGAGTATTTGTGTTAACAACCAGCAATGCTCACGTTTATGTAATAAGGTCATATTTTTGAACTATACACACACACACACACACACATATATAGAGAGAGTGTGAGAGTGAGAGTGTGAGTGAGTGAGTGAGTGAGTACTGGGCAGGGAGAGCAGGTGACATGGAGGTGAGTCCTGTCTATTCCTAATGTACAGACTCCTGTTGGCCTCCATATGCTTGCTGCTAAAGGAAGTTCTACCAGTTATCTTTCTCAGTAACACAGGCCACTGGCCAAACTTGTGGCACTCGGCTGTGGCATGTCGCGTGTCTGGCTCCAGTTAGTCAAACGTTCGCTATAAACATAGCAAATGAAGACAAGGATTTACAGCTTTGTTACTTTATTTGTAATGACCCGAGCTGATTGATCAATAACAGCACAGAGCATTGTGGGTGTAAGTAAATACGTTTTGTATGAGGACATGGGTTTGTATGTTGATTTGTTTATGCAGTTCGGTTGCATTTAACCACATATCCTGTGTGCGAGTCTGTTGTTGTTTAAGTGTAACATTATTCCTTTCCCCGAGGAGTGAAATCAGCTCGGAAATATTTAGCTGCTTCGGCTCTCCTGTTTCTATTGCTTCTAATTACTGGCGACAGTTATTATTTCTGTTTTCCTCTCTCAATCAGCATCTTGCGTACAGACAAGATCACTGCACCACAAACCGAAATCTTTTCTTGCATTGGCAGATTCATTGACGTGGCTTGTTTTGGGTACCGCAAACAATTGTGTTCCTTCTTTCTTTCTGCAGTAAACAGTTTAGCTGGCAGTAACCAACTGCTGATAAATAAATCAGGTTTTCAGGACGCGTGCCATGCCGAAGTGAATGCCGATAGTTTTTAGTTTAATTCTAGGAATTTGGCATCCATGATGCTACTCATAGTAAAAGGACAAACGTTTTCCCTTTATCAGATGAAAAATGGAGGAAGGTTGTGCAAGCTTGAAAGTTCCTGATACCCAAGGGCCTTCATATTAAATGCCATACAAATCATATTACACTGAAAATGTGGAAATAACATTTAATTTGCCCTCACCGATCACCATCATACCAACAAAGTGACCTGAGTGCCTTCCTGCCAGGTAGAGCATCATGCAGGCACAATTGGCTACGTCTGAGGGAGGAGACCAGTGGATTATGCACCGGTGCTGCAACAGTGACACCTACCCGGCCTTCTAATGGACTGGAGCCCTGTTCAGCACATGCTTGCCAGAACTATGATTCTGGGATAGGTTTCAGACCCAGTTATGGCCCTACAGGATAAGAGGATGAAACGTAAAAACAAACTGAATTATGTACTTGCATTTCTTTTTAGAGCTCAACAGCATTTGCAGAGAGCATCTCACTGCCTCACATGAAGGACTGATATGATCTCTCTCTGTCTAACAGCTTATGAAAAGACCCATCTCTAATGAGGACCAGAGAAAGGGCTTATTCATAACAACTGTGTCCTGCTGAAAGCCAGCCCTCTAGATTTGTTTAACCAAGTCTGCATTCAACATTAATAAACTGAGTTCTTCTGGACATTGCTCGCACACCTTACGATCTGAATCAGACGTCAGTATGACAGATACGGGCTGAGGTGTCCATGTCATTATTCACAGTCTCATGTGACAAAACACAGAGGATTGGGGATCGAGTTTAAATGCCACCACTTTGCAAAATGGGTTAGTAGTTGTTTAATAGATTCTGTCAGACCTCCAGTGGAGTGTAATGACTATAAACAATGGACCAGATGAAGAAAATCAGATCGTATTTAATCACATAATCGGCTCGGGTTCAGAAGGAGTAGCATCTCCCGCACTCTTTCAGCACGGACGAGGAAGGCTGAAGAACAAGTGAAATCATTAGGCCTTCATTCACAGTGCTCAGAGTGTCAACCGCCAGGCTATCAGTCAACAGATCTAAGCTGCAGCCTCCTCCTAATCCTTTCTAAACTGTGTTTATTGCCCCCTTTGGTATGAGTGGTATGTCTCACTGGCACACCCACAGCTCTGACAGATAGGGGGGCGCAAGCCAGGGCTAGCAGGTGAGGTGTTATCTCTGTACGCATGAAAGACTATGACCTCCATCCTTCACCCCCATCTGTCCACCTGGTGGAATCTTCCACTGCCAGAGACAGACGGGAAAACAGTCTTCAAGACAAATATACCCCCCCACCCCTATGGTTCATCCTGCTTAATAGATTAGAGTTGAAAACATTTTGAACATTTTAAGGCTATTTTTTTTTGGCCAAATGTATGGCTATATACTCTAAGTCAGAAAAAGTAGGGACTGTGTGGAAAACGGAAATAAAACAAATGCTTATGTTTACTTTTGTTGAATTGCAGACAGTATGAGCTAGGGCTTGAAATTAAACCCAGGTGAACAATAAGTCGCGACATTTTAGAACGTGATAACACACATGAGTAACAATGACACACACTCACCGAGCTTGTGAATGATGTGTCAGTGTCCAGAAATTTGTCTGTACTCTGTGTGTGTGTGTCTGTGTGTGTGTGTGTGTGCTACCTGGGTGATAGGGATAAAACCAGGACAGACATGCCTGGGATTATAAGCAGGGTTCCCACAGTTCTGGATTCCTGGAATTTTAATTGAATTCAGTTTAAATCCAGACCTTTTTTTTTGTTGGTAAAATTAGAAAATGCTCAGGTTTTGAAAACATCAAGGACATTTTCTGGAAATTGATCAGATACTGGTTTAAATTACAGGGCTGGAATCCACCATATTTTCCATCTGATATACTTTAACAAGCTTTATGATGCCTGAATCAACACAATCCTCCAGATAAAAACAGGACACCAAACTGCTGATCCACTCCATAGTGTGCTGGCATAAAGATGGCTCAGTTACTGTGACGTCAAAACAGAACAAAATAAAGTAGACCCTGTAAAGGATTAAGCAGATAAGATGAATGAATGAATGAATATGAACAATATATATTCATAACACTTGAGAAATTTAACTCTGGGGGACTCCCGTTTCTCTTGATCATCTTTGATATGTTTCTACACCTTGACTGGAGTCCACCTGTGGTAAATTCAGTTGATTGGACGTGATTTGGAAAGACACACACCTGCCTATATAAGGTCTGACAGCTAACAATGCATATCAGAGCATAAACCAAGCCATGAGGAGGAAAGAACTGCCTGTAGAGCTCAGACACAGGATTGTGTGAAGCCACAGATCTGGAGAAGGCTACAAAAAATCTCCTGCACTGAAAGTTTCCCAAAGAGCACATAATTCTTAAATGGAAGAACTTTTGAACAACCAGGACAGTTCCTAGAGCTGGTCGCCCCACCAAACTAAGTAATCGGGGGAGAAAGGCCTTGGTAAGAGAGTTGACCAAGAACCCAGTGGTCACTCTGGCTGAGCTCCAAAGATCCTGTGTGCAGATGGAAGAAACCAGAAGGTCAAACATCACTGCAGCACTCCACCAATTTGGGCTTTATGGCTGAGTGTTCAGTCTTTGTTGCATCAGACCAGAGAATCTTGTTTCTCACAGTCAGAGAGCCCTTTAGGTGCTTTTTTTTGCAAACTTCAGACAGGCTTTTGTGTCTTTTACTGATGAGAGGCTTCTGTCTGGCCACTCTATCATAAAGCCCAGATAGGTGGAGTGCTGCAGTGATGGATGACCTTCTGGATATTCCTCAGTCTGTACATAGGATCTGAGAAATAATTATTTATGGTCATTATGGTCAGAGATTCCTTGAGGGAAGTCTTGCTTACTTTGGTCACGGGTAGATAGCTGTGGAACTTAAAGGGTGATGTCGCTGTTATGATGAACTGTTACACCTTGTCAATTCTGTTTAAACTAAAACTTGCTAGTTTTGTGCTCTGATTACTTAACTGACCCTAAAACAGTCTATAGAGCCACAGAATTAGCAGTCCAGAAGATTTAAGTGATCTTAATCCAAGCCCCAGCCCATTTCAGTGTTATGTTTATAGGTTTAGGGTGTTTTTTCAAAGATAATTGTTAAGTTGCTGATGCACCTACAAAGCTATCTGCATAAACAGTGTAAAGCCACAACCATGCGGGCTAGCTGTAAATCTGGTTCAGACACAGCTAGCCGATGCTTATCTGAGATCATGTTCTGCCTGCTCTCAGTAAATCAGTGTAATAGACAAGGCTTTAATGATGTGTCCTGAAGAGCACGCTGCTCAACATGAAAAATGACTCCGAAACAGTTTAAAAGGCCTGCATGACACGACTTGCAGTGCTAATGTGGTTAGCAAATATTCCGATGGAATTATGGTCAGGACTGCGAAGTCAGCGTAGAGCCTGGAGTAAAAACAAAACAAGAGCAAAGTGAGGAATACACCCAGGTTTGGAAATTGTGACGCTTTGTTCTCGAGAGAAATCCAGCCTGTAAGAGGAAGGATTTCGGAGCATGAAAACTAGTTTTCAGTTTAAGATGAAGAACATGTTTAAGGCGCCTTTGGTGGTCTGAAAAGAATTTGTTTCTTATGTGTTTGTTATCCAGGCTCTCAGCACACTGAGACAGAGCAGAGCCCAATATCTGTTTTATATCAGCCCTGAATATGCACAGGCGTGAGAGAGGATGTAAGGCCACTGGCACACGCACTGAAGGAATACAGCCTTGTGCAAAAAATGTCGGCAGTACTGGTCAAATTACGTTTTGTTGAACATCTGCAGGCGACAGTCATGAACATGGGGCATTTCTGCAAATTCTAGTGCACACATTTTCAACAGTATTGAAACAATGGTGTTAAGGAACTTTCCAGATGATCCGGTCGAGTTTGTATGAAGAACATGCTTGACTTGTTAATGGATCATTACATTTGCAGAAATATGTTTCGGTTCAGATTGTTCCCCACAGTAATTATGTAAAACACAGAAAGAGACCAAAGCATTCCTTTTTACCCACACTTATCCTGAAGAGGAGGGTTGGAAGCCTAAGCTGGAATTCACTGGGCACAGGCAGATGTACACTCTGAACAGGGCACCAGTCCATCACAGGGTTCTTTAAACTCCACCATCGTCGAGTTGTGGCTGGGTTTCACTCGGGATTTGATCCCAGGCCCTCAAAAACTGCAGTTTCCAACAGTTTGAGCCACCAGAGCTACACTGAAACAGGCATTAAGTCCATGATATCATACATAGGCTGGAGATATCATCATTTGGGCTTGGAGGTGGGCTGTACCTCTCAAAATTTGGAGGGGGTAACTATGCCCCCAATAATTCCTGCTCACAGCAACCTTGCATCATTTTTAACAGAGTGACATTACTCTTGGTTGTCATATTTGTTGTAAATAATAATTATTATTTTTGAATCATGTTTTTTGAAACAATTATGGTTGGGTACTGTGGAGGGAGGAAGACAGCGTTGCTGGTTCTGCCACCCCTAAATGCTCAGCTCCCGACGGCACAGGAGAAAAGCTGCTACCCTCCCGGCCATGGAGCGAGAGCTGTAAGAGAGACTGTCTAGATGGGATTAGTGTACTGTGTAAATAAAGCACTTTGAGATGATTCACGTTGGTGTGTCTCTGTGCTTGGTTTTTTCCAGCACATCTTTACGTCCTCATGCATGTCTGACACATGGGGAAAGCAGTCTGAGGTCCTTTAGCATACTAGCTCCACTCTTCAAACATTTGGATAACAAATAGAGCTCAGGTTATTAGGTTCTGTATAACCATCATTGTTTTTTACCATTTACATTTACAGCATTTAGCAGACGCCCTTATCCAGAGCGACTTACAATTGATACAATCCAAGCAATTGTGGGTTAAGGGCCTTGCTCAAGGACCCAACAGTGGCAGCTTGGCAGAGGTGGGATTTGAAACCTGGACCTTCTGGTCCATAGTCCAGTACCTTACCCACTAGGCTACCACTGTCCCCAAAACTATCTCGATTGTTTTTTGGCAAACTCTAGTTTTGCCTCATTTGTTCATAGAACCCGGTAACAGAAAATGTTCCAGTAGCATTTAGAGAACTCTGTGTGTTTACACTTGTGGTTAGATATGAGAAAAGGCTTTCTTCTGGCATGATTTCCAAATTGTTTGTGGATATCTACAGCAGGTGGTGTCTAATGGTAGGTTTGGAGAATAGGCAATCCCAAAATGCTGCAATCCTCTACATTACAAAAGTAAGCCTTAAAAAATGATGAGAACCATTATTCTCACTGCAAATGCATCCTTATTACAGCTCTGGTTATTTAAAACTTCTTAATTCTGGTGAATTTTTATTTCATGAACTATTTATGAACACACTTTTGCATCAGTCATGTTAATGAATGAGGGGAATTTTTATATTCAGGAAGTCATGTGGATAAAAAAAAAAAAAAACATAAATCAAAACGTTTCTGAATTTTTAGGGGTGCATATCATAATGGCACATGATTCTTTTTCCTGGTCAGGGTGGCTGGGGACCCAGTACCTATCCCAGATGACACAGCTGCTAGAACACTAGAACATTAGTAGGACACCAGCAAATCACAGGATCACTGTTGTATCTCCGGTGGTTGATCCCCTGGCCACCCAGACATGGCCAAACATTCCTTCATGACACCCGACCCGGCCTGTGAGACTCAAACCTGGCTTATTGTACTGGGCTGAGGAGCTGCTGCTGCACCACCCTGAGCAGCTAAATGTAATTTTGTTCAACACAGTTACTTTTTAGTAAGCGTTTTTTAATTCCTTAGGATAAATTTGTTTCAGGCTGGAGTGTATTTTATCCCCACTTTTTTCTGGTCTTGGTTGCGAGGGGGCTGCACGGATGTGCAGTGTTTAGCACCGTCGCCTCACAGCTCCACAGTCCCCAGTTTGGTCCCGACTGCCTGTGTGGAGTTTGCATGTCCTCCCCAAGTCTGTGTGGGTTACTCTGGGTGCTCCGGTTTCCTCCCACATTCCAAGAACATGCATTTTCGGTTAATTCGTGTTTTCAAAGTGTCCTTAGTGTATGAGTGTGTGAGTGTATGTGCCTACAATGGATTGGCGCTCTGTCTAGGATTGTTCCTGTCTTGTGCCCTGTGGCACCGGCTAAGCATTAGCTCTCCCGTGACCCTGTCCAATATTAAACTGATAAGAAAAGGGGGATCTTGCCAGGCATAGGCATAAGTGTGCCATGGACTAGACGTCATTCCTTAGGTACCTTCAGGCCTCAAACCTGGGTCACTGCTGTGATGGGCTGGCATATATAGTGGTGCTTGAAAGTTTGTGAACCCTTTAGAATTTTCTATATTTCTACATAAATATGACCTAAAACATCATCAGATTTTCACACAAGTCCTAAAAGTAGATCAAGAGAACCCAGTTAAACAAAATGACACAAAATTATTATACTTGGTCATTTATTTATTGAGGAAAATGATCCAATATTACATATTACTGAGTGACAAAAGTATGTGAGCCTTTGCTTTCAGTATCTGGTATCTTGCTTTCAGATCCTTCCACAGCATTTCCATTGGATTGAGGTCAGGACTTCAACTTGGCCATTCCAAAACATGAACTTCATTCTTCTTTAACCATTCTTTGGTAGAACGACTTGTGTGCTTAGGGTTGTTGTCTTGCACCACCTTCTCTTGAGATCCAGTTCATGGACAGATGTCCTGACATTTCCCTTTAGAATTCTCGGACATAATTCAGAATTCATTGTTCCGTCAATGATGGCAAGCCATCCTGGCCCAGATGCAGCAAAACAGGCCCAAATCATGATAGTACCACCACCATGTTTCACAGATGGGATAAGGTTCCTATGCTGAAATGCAGTGTTTTCCTTTTTCCAAACATAACGCTTTTCTTTTAAACCAAAAAGTTCTATTCTTCCATCCACAAAACATTATTCCAATAGCCTTCTAGCTTGCTCTTGGAGTGATCTTTGTTGGTCGACCACTCCTGGGGAGGGTAACAATGGTCTTGAATTTCCTCCATTTGTACACAATCTGTCTGACTGTGGATTGGTGGAGTCCAAACTCTTTAGAGATGGTTTTGTAACCTTTGCCAGCTTGATGAGCATCAACAACTCTTTCTCTGAGGTCCTCAGAAATCTCCTTTGTTCGTGCCATGATACACTTCCACAAACATGTGTTGTGAAGAGCAGACTTTGATAGATCCCTGTTCTTTAAATAAAACAGGGTGCCCACTCACACCTGATTGGCATCCCACTGATTGCAAACACCTGACTCTAATTTCACCCTCAAATTAACTGCTAATCCTAGAGGTTCACATACTTTTGCCACTCAATAATGTGTCTCATTGGATTATTTTCACCAATAAATAAATGACCAAGTATAATATTTTTGTCTCATTTGTTTAACTGGGTTCTCTTTATCTGCTTTATCTGCTGGGACTGTGGTGGCCTAGTGGGTAAGGTACTGGACTATGGACCAGGAGGTCTAGGGTTCAAATCCCACTTCTGCGAAGTTGCCACTGTTGGGTCTTTGAGCAAGGCCCTTAACCCATAATTGCTTGAATTGTAAGAATGTATTAGTTGTAAGTCGCTCTGGATAAGGGCGTCTGCTAAATGCTGTAAATGTAATGTAAATGCTTTTAGGACTTGTGTGAAAATCTGATGATGTTTTAGGTCATATTTATGCAGAAATATAGAAAATTCTAAAGAGTTCACAAACTTTCAAGCACCACTGTAGACCGCTGAGCCATCGGAGGGCCTAAAGGTTGGGTGTTATATATTATCACTGTTATTTTTCTGGATGGTGTTGCGTGCTGAGTATCCTGAATTACAAGATCACAGTTACTGTATTGCTTGCATTCACAGCAGCATAGCTTTGTGAGAGTGGCTTTTGTGCCGCATTTTCCATGACACTTAATCCAGTCCCAGGTTATGCATCAACAACGACTTAAACCAAAACATTTTTCATATACAGCTTGAAGTCTCAGAAGCTACAGGACTGTACAATGGTTTTGGAATCACTGATCTGAGCTCAGCTAAAGCTGTACTATAATTAACCATAATCCAGAGAAACAAGAACGATTCCAAAAGACACTCAGCTCAAGTGCTTTCACCCTTTGGCCCTCCCTATAAGAGATATTTCTAGGTTTTACACAGGGGACACAACCTGCATTGACAGGGATGTTGTGTAGCATTTGCTGCTTTGTTTGTTGTGTTCTTTTTATCAGCTGGGTAGATGAGTAATTATATAACCTCTGTTGACCCTAACAACACCTATAGGATTGGTCATGTTGTGGTGCCACACCCAAGTCTGTGAGAACCATGGGTGTTGATAGAGGAAAAGACATGTTCAGTACTATTCAAATGAATAGAACTGATATATAATGCATTTACAAAGTTCTCAGACCCTTTCACTTTTTCACATTTTATGTTGAGGTCTTGTGCTAAAATAAAAAAAACTAGTTTTCCACCAACAATCTGTACTCAATAGCCCATACTGAGAAAGTGAAAACAAATGTTTTGAAATTTTTGCTAATATATTAAAAGGAAAAACAGAAATTTTGCATGGACATAAGTATTCAGTCGCTTTGCTGTGAAACTTGAAATTTAGCTCTGAAACTTGAAATTCTGCTGCACTGAAAGCTCCCAAGTGCACAGTGACTTCCATAATTCTTAAATGGAAAAAGTATCAAACAACCATAACTCTTCCTAGAGCTGGCCGCCCCAACAAACTTAAGTAATTGGGGAGAAGGACCTTGGTAAGAGAGGTGACCAAGAACCCAATGGTCACTCTGGTTGAGCTCCAAAGATCCTGCATGCAGATGGGAGAAACTTTCAGAAGGTCAACTCTAACTGCAGCGCTCCACCAGACTGGGTTTTATGGCAGAGCGGCCAGACAGAAGAATCTCTTTAGTAAAAGACACATGAAATCCCACCTATAGTTTTCAAAGAAAGGACCTGAAGGACTCTCACACTGAGAAACAAGATTCTCTGGTCTGAAGAAACTAAGGTTGAACACTCGGCCATAAAGCCCAAATTGGTGGAGTGCTGCAGTGATGGTTGACCTTTTGGAAGTTTCTCCCATCTGCACACAGGGTCTTCGGAGCTCAGCTCACTGGGTTCTTGGTCACCTCTCTTACCAAAGCTCTTCTCCCCCGATTAGTTAGTTTGGTGGGGCAGCCAGCTCTAAGAAGAGTCCTGGTTGCTCCAAACTTCTTCCATTTAAGAATCATGGAGGCCTCTGTGCACTTTCAGTGCAGCTAAATTGGTTTGTAGAATTCTCCAGATCTGTGCCTCCACACAATCCTGTCTCTGAGCTCTACAGGCAGTCCTTCCCTCCCACCCGTTCCTTAGTTAGGTGGGGTGGCCAGCTCTAGGCATGACTGCGACCAGGAAAAGCAGGGATAGAACAGGGGATAACAGGAGAAACTGGTCTGATGGAAGGGAATGCGGAAGCTCCATCCCATGTCTGCAATGGACTGACGTTTGCAGCATGAATTTCAGGATATGTGTGGTTAAAATGGCAAAAACAAATCAGTCCCAAAATAGCTAAGTTTGTTCCTTTCAGTGGTTGTGTTTAAATCTCCTCAATTTACATATAAACAAAACATGGGCAACCCGAGTTTTTGCACATGACTGCAAATTAAATAATAAATAAAAAAATTTGAAATATTCTGAGGAAGAAAGCAGTGACTCAAGCATCAATCAAATACACCAGCAGTTAGTCATGTTTTTTATTTGTTCTCTGAGTGTAAAAACCTGCCTAAAATGGGCTGGTCTGGAAAGTGGAATGGAGTCTTTCATGTTCCTCTGGCCGCATAGAGTCACGCAACACCAGGTGACAGCTGCACGTTACGTTCATGGGATCATATAAAGGACAGGTGTAGGTGCATCTCCAAGAAAGGATCATGTGAGCCTAAGAAAAGCGTAAGTGGTTTCAAGTAACGCGGATTGAGAGCAAGTCAAAATGTCCTACTCGCTAGAGAATGAGGACTGGAGCCGAGCTTGAAGCTTGAACACCTCTCAAAACATCTTTTAATCTTAAAATGCGTCAGCTGATGGGGATTTGACTGAGACATGTCTGAACACCGAAACGCATCAGCACGAGGATTTCACGGACTTACTTTCTCACAATGCTCAGCTCACACCCTGCTCAAGCCTATTCATTTTCCATCCATTAACTCTCCTTCACCCCATCCTTCTCTTAGCATGCTCTGTAAATGATCTGCTGCTCCAGAATGTGAGCGGTTATGCAGACCTCCCAGGAAGCAGGCCTCCCTCAGAGCCACAGAATTTTGCACCACTCATCTGGAACAACCTCATGCGTGACGGAAGACCTTTGTTCTTTACGTTTGGTCTTTGTATCACTCATTATAGCCCACATACACTTGTTTGTTTTCTCGGTCAAACACCTAACACACATCAGAAGCTACTGATCTGTTGAGGGAAGAGGCTGGGAATATTATGCATCGTACATGAGCTTACATGCACTTAGTAATCGGATCATAGTCGGATTCCTGCAGTTATCTCATTGGTCATATGAACAGCTCACTCCAATTTTTCAGATTGAATTAAGGCCTAGAAATCATATTTTAAAAATTGTATAAAGAGAGCTGCTAAATTCTGTAAATGTAAGCTGCTTTTTCACTCAGTTATCGGATTTCTCAGTCTGCGCATGCACGGAAGTGTCCTGGAAGCAGCTATTTGCCAGGTCTGCTTAATCTAAGCGACAAAATCTCTCCCTCTCTCTCTCTCTCTCGCCAATATTCCTCTAAATTGGGTGTGTTCAAGCTCCAAAGTTAAAAGGACTGTATACATTTTTTACTAAGCAAGTGGTCACTCTCTGACATTGTAGTTGGTCATCAGTTTTGGGCTTTTTTACCTGTTCTTTATTTAAGCCAATTCACTTTTTGGGCTTGTTTCCATAGATCTTGTTGCCTGTTTCTCACACGGGATCTGGCAACCATGGAATTAAACAGAACCTGTGAAATGGCTACCAAACACTTTTTGGTGAGACCCTGAAATGCAGTATGTGCTTGAGGAAATTTGAATAAAATAATAATAATAATATGATTAAAATTATTATAATAATAATAATACATTTGAAGTTTACCTCACATCTTTTTGTGGAATTATTTCCTAGTTGCAAAGTAGAAATCGGGTTATTGCTTGAGTCATGCAAACCCAGAGCCTTCCCATTATCTGCTTACCCAAGCGCATGTAAACGCATTGATCGGATTACTGACAAAATTGGATTTTCTGTAGTTATTGGATTATTAAGTGCATGTAAACGCACTCAATGTTTGGCAGATAAAGTCTGTGGAAGAAACACTTAACAGAAATGATGTTCATGGAATGAAACCACAGAGAAAGGCAATAAATCTGCAAGCTTGCAAATGACTAGGGCTGGGCATCAATACCGTGTTCCTGAATCGATTCCCAAACCGAGGCAAATACAGCATTTACTGTTGATAGATGCCGAGTCGTGACGTCCTCCATCACTGCTGGCACTCGTATGCATACAGTGAACACACTCACATATATTATGAGTCAGTGTAGTGTTCTCTTCCTATGAACTGTTACAGAACAATTGTAACAGGAATCATAAAACCAATCTCAGAGGTGTGTTAATGCGTAAGGGCAGTTCCTCCCAGCATCCTGAGGAAACCGGCAGCTATTCACCTTGGTGTGAAACGTCCTGTCCTGTCCTGTCCACTTACTACAAGCACATGGAGGGCAGACTTGCAACTCACACAACACAACCAGTCACTATAGTGGCAGAGTGCGAAAGCAGTGGGAGAGTATGTGCTCAGTTTCAAAGGTCATGTTGTATCATCAGAGCAGAAAAGAAGATCCTGCGTCAGTCAAGTCAAAATTTCCTAATATGACGCAAATTCTTGAGGGTTACACCAGACAGACGGATCCATGATTGTAAAGCTCAGCAATTTCCAAATCTCCCCTGGTAGGTGGAGCAGGTTATGACAGAGGTTGACAAATCTAGTCATTACTACGCACTGTCCTGTGTTGCTACCACTCACCCCTCATGATCCACCTCATCAGCTCATTAGCAAACTGAGTTGAGGTCAGGTATGTTTGGAGAAGGGAAAACCTGAACCTTTTCAGAGGGTCATGGCGACTGATATCTAGGTTTGACCTCTAACGAATGATACCTGTGTATAAGAAGTGTCTAAAATACAAATTTCAGGTTTAAAGTTTCCAAAATCAGACACACAGCCCCTCGTCCTGACCCCTTGCTACCTTCAGTAACCGTGTTGCCTTTTGGGAATCTGTCTTAGCTCTGTGCATTACTTTTTTACCTGTAACAAACTACCGTGACCTACTAGAGTATAAATTCTTGTAATCACATTGCACTGATAATTTAAAAACAGTTACTTGGGTTTCTGAGAGTGCGAAATCGAGCTTCAAAGCTCGTAATGCAGTTCTGTTTCAGACAGATATGTAACTTATGACAGGTGTGGTCTGATTAGACACTTTGATGTCAAAGTGCTCCCAAAAGTGTCTATAAAAAGGATTCTCAGAGGCTACTTTTGGGTAGTGTACCTCTTGGTGAGAGATCTTTGGCTGCCATACACGCCGCTATGACACACTTGAAGATATTTTTCCCAGCTGGCAGACTTTGAGAGGGGTGCAGAAAGAAGCAGGATGGTCATTTCGACTAATTGCCTGCCATCTAGGCCATTCTAACCTAGCTGTTAGGAAGCGTTGGGAGCAGTGGTTCCATGGGGGCACAAACAGGCTCCGGACAGCCCAGACAGGACACTCGCCGACAAGCATGAGCAGCTCCCACAGTTTCGTCATACACCATCCAGACACAGGTGGCACCTTCACTACACACCCCTGTCATTGCAGGAGCTTAGCAGTAGGAAAATAGTTGTCACTGTGCCCATTATGTGTTCTGCCATTTACAGCCAGCCACCATCACCTAAGTTTGCAGTGGTGTCATGGACGAGGAACCTGGACTGATATGGACTGGAACCGTATCGTTTTTAGCAACAAATCCAAGTTTTTGTTGAAAAATGATTCATTGTTTAGAAACGCTTGAAATCATACATCAAAGATTCCACACAAATACAACAATATGTTGTTTTTTTCTTTAAAAAACATTTAAAGGACTTTTGACTGTTATCCTTGTACTTTCTAGTTGGTACAGATTAATGTGAGTATTAGGGAGTAACTTAAAAGCAATGAGTAATAGGATTACTTTTTACAGGAAGTAATGAGTAAAGTAATCCCAATGACATTACTTATTTGTAATGGATTACTTTTTCTTAAGCAACATCCCAACACTTTATCTTACAGCATAAGAGACAAATGTGCTGTATTTAAAAATGACCCAGTTTTTATGTTACTGCTTGTTTTGGTGTCCTTGTTTGGAGAACACTTTCTTGACATGAACCCAGGTCACTGCAATTTGAAAATCAGTTTCACAGATAACACGCTACCAAACTGGATTTCACACCATGACTTTTATTTCTAATTGTAACACCTGGCCTAGCCAGAAGGTATCGCTGTATAAAAAGTTCACTATCCCAAGAGCAGAGAGACCTGACTCGAGTCCTAGTGATGCCTTCTGGCCATTCAGGAGGAGAGGTCTGGCAGTGGGATCATACTTTGGTATTTAACCATGGAGTTCTTGGTGTTTAACCATGTTATTGCTGTGATTGTATCTTATTATTTTCTTAATGACCTTTAGGTTATTTTGACCAAACTAAAATATGATTAAGAAGAATAAAAAAATGACTGGTGTTCTCCAGCATGAAGCAAAAAGTGGATTTTGGTTTATGATTACCTCCATGCATTTACTCTGCCATCTGGGAAACATAATTGCCATGAAGAATCCTTAAAGTGCCTATAAACTCAAAACTATGGTAGATGAATGCAATTATGTAGGTGCTTTTACGTCTTTATGGATAATTTTCCACTTTTAAACAGACTTTCCAAGCTGCAGTTCTAGTAGCTCGGTGGTAAGCGCCAACTCCTCAAAACATTCCTGATTACCTGGGTATGAACCCTGGGATGGACTTGCAACCTGAATGTTGGGGGCATGGTTATGGAACACTGTGATAGAGTGGAACCCTATCCATGGTGTACCTGATCAGAAACTTTGTTTCAGAAGCTTTGCTTTTGTTTTTTGCTTTCCAAGGATTCAAATCAAGAATTCGATACAGGTTAATAAACAACACAATATAACACCAAGTACAAGGTACTTAGGGGGGTACTGATCATTAGAGAACAGAGTAAAGGGGACTAAAAAGTACAGTGGGGCAGAAAAGTATTTAGTCAGCCACTGATTGTGCAAGTTCTCCTACTTAGAAAGATGAGAGAGGTCTGTAATTTTCATCATAGCTACACTTCAACTATGAGAGACAAAATGAGAAAAACAAATCCAGGACATCACATTGTAGAATTGTTAAAAAATGTAATTGTACTCATGGTGGAAAATAAGTATTTGGTCACCCACAAACAAGCAAGATTTCTGGCTCTCACAAAACCTGTAACGTCTCTTCTTTAAGCAGCTCTTCTGTCTCCTCACTCGTTACCTGTATAATGGCACCTGTTTGACCTCGTTATCTGTATAAAAGACACCTGTCCACAACACCTCAAACAGTCAGACTGCAAACTCAACCATGGCCAAGACCAAAGAGCTGTCGAAAGGACACCAGGACGAAAATTGTAGACCTGCACCAGGCTGGGAAGAGTGAATCTACAATAGGCAAGCAGGTTGGTGTGAATAAATCAACTGTGGGAGCAAGTGTAAGAAAATGGAAGACATACAAGACCATTGGTAATCTCCCTCGATCTGGGGCTCCACGCAAGATCTCATCCCGTGGAGTCAAAGTGATCATGAGAATGGTGAGTAAAAATCCCAGAACTATACGGAGGGACCTGATGAATGACCTGCAGAGAGCTGGGACCAAAGTAACAAAGGCTACCGTCAGTACATGTCCAGGCCCGTCTGAAGTTTGCCAGAGAGCCAGATGATCCAGAAGAGGATTGGAAGAATATCATGTGGTCAGATGAAACCAAAATAGAATTTTTTGGTAAAAACTCAATTTGCCGTGTTAGGAGGAAGAAGAATGCTGAGTCGCATCCCAAGAACACCATACCTACTGTGAAGCATGGGGGTGGAAACATCATGCTTTGGGGCTGTTTTTCTGCATAGGGGACAGGACGACTGAACCGTGTTAAGGGAAGAATGAACGGGGCCATGTATCGTGAGATTTTAAGCCAAAACCTCCTTCCATCAGTGAGAGCATTGAAGATGGAACGTGGCTGGGTCTTCCAGCACCATAATTTACAATTAAATTCTTTAAAAATCCTACAATGTGATTTCCTGGATTTTTTCTCATTTTGTCTCTCATAGTTAGTAAATAGATTGACTACAGTCTGTAATTATAGAACTACAAAGTGCTTCTATATGGTAAGTAGAACTAACAAAATGGTCAATGCGTGTAGAAAGAAGGAGCCCCATTCATAAAACATGAGCAGAATGAAATTACGTGGAAATAGTTCGTAAAACACCTTTTTTCGTAAATAGTTTTAAGGTTACTCCTTGTTTTAGTTTCCTTGTTGGAGAAGATGGGGCGTTGACATAAGCGTGATCTGAACCTTATGCCAGTCCATCTCTGCGTAGGCAGGGCTCCCTGTTGCAGCATCAGGAGATAATTCCATTGTAGAGCCTCCACCCACTCAGACACATCCCATGCTCTTCCAGTACCTGTACAGGTGCTATTTGGGTTTTTGGAACAGCGTGAAAAGATATGCTAAAGCTTACAAACACTAAAATGAAGATCAGTGGAAATGAGGATTATGGAGTGATTCTAAGATTGAAATTTTTGGGTCGGAACATCAACAATATGCAACAATACGCAGAAAATGTTTTTTGTTTTTTTTTTCAATCTTACTTTTATGTAATACTATATACACACACGTTTGACTTGCTATTATTTTAAGAACTTTCTTTTCACATGAATGACAATGAAACATTAAATGCAGCTAATTAATACTATACCTACACCTTCCCCCAACGTAAACCTAAGTAACCTAAAGCATATTTACACTCATTTAGTGTTTCAAATAAAAGTTTTTGACTTTTCTAAAAAAGCAAGTGAAGTAGTGAACCAGCAAGTGAAAATTCTAGGTTTTCCTATCATTGTAAGAACATTTGGGCCTCACAGGTATAGCAAGACAATGTACACACACACACACATGGTGTTTCATTTTACTCGCACCACTAAACTCGCCTAGTTTATCATAGAGAGATTGCATAACTTCTGAGGTGATCTGCTCTTTGTTCACTGAGCAGAAGCAATAACAAAAAGGTTTTTAATTTGAGTTTGTATAAGGCTGGACTTGTTGGAGTAAAGAAGCAGCATGATCCTACCAATCAGAACTGTTATTATAAACACAAGCTAAACTGTACACAGCCAAATCTTGTCCAATAGAGAGCAGCTGACTCTATCTGAACGCCTGTGTTTTGGCAGTGAAATGGCAGAGGGCAGTTTTTTTCTGTGTTCCTGGTTCATTTCTCTTGTCTAATCAGTTGGCTGAAGAATCTTGTAACTGTTTATTTTGGACGTCATGTATTTTGGACTAAAGGAATGAAAGAGTACGCTGCCCCACTGTCAGAACACCTTCACTTCCAGGGCTGTTGTATTAAAAACACCAGTCTGGCAGAAGGAAATGAGGACCTGGTCCAAAGCTGTTTCTCTGAATCATCGTTCCACCAGACTTGGATGTGTTTGGAAGAACATTGTACTGAGAGAAAAACCATAAAGTCCTTAAACTGTGTCTGGTGCATCTGCTTCCCTATACTTGCTATGATCACTTTACTCTGGGGTTGAATCTTGGTTGCCCCCCAATGATGAACTGGCTCACTGTCTATGATGTACCTCTGCCTGCACCCAGTGAACTCCAAGTAAAGCCCCAGACCCCCAACCACCTCCCCTGTAAACATGACCAGATTAAGCAGGGGTTAAATGGGATGCCTTCCCAATCTTGAGTTAACAGAAGCAAACCTGTCCAAAACTACCCAGATAGCAGCCAGTTCTGGACCAAATATGACTCGTTTTAGGTCCTGATGGCTCAGTTATGGCAATGGCAAGTGTATTGTTAGCCAAATTTGCGGCAGCTGTTGTTAAATGTTGCCCGCCAGGTGCAGTTATGGGTGTGCTCTGGCAGAAAGATTTGGTTGGAACGAAGTCATCGGCTTCATTCCACGGCGGTATGTGGGCTGAGGGAAAGGTAGTTGTGGCCCAGAACTGTGCCATCACTCATTTGCTCTCAGGGTGAACTATAAAAACATAGTCCTTATTTAAAGTCTCAAATCATCCAAAGTGACTCGCTAAGTGATTTATTTTAGCAGAGCCAAATCCTTCCACAAACACCATAATAACCTCGGCATTATTATATCAACTAGCTAACCAGCTCCACAGTTTCAGGGGACCTGTATTTCGCAAGATCACCTGGATTAGACAGAATCTAGCAAAAAGGCACAATGCACAGGGCACAAGGTAGGAATCAACTCTAGATAGGGCACATGCATACTGGGACACTAGTCTTTGGAACATGGGAGGAAACCCTTGCAGACATGAGAGATATATAAACATAGACGTGAGTCTTGACTGGCAATCAAATCAGGGATCTCAGGAGTGGTGAGGCAACAGTACTGACCACCGGAGCCAGGTGTGCACAGGAACTATGGATATTTTTGTGCAATTCTTCATACAAAGATGTATAAATAAGATAGATTTAGTGTATTTTTATCGAACTGTCACAATCCAAACATAACCACTTGCTTTGAAAAATGCAAGAGTTGTACTTATTCTGCATGGAACATACTAAAAACCTCAGGAAATCAGCCTGAAAATGTTCAATATTTAAGCAGTTATCTCTCTTTCTCGTGAAACCGGACCTCCATGATCAGAACCAGTCTGACTTCAAAGCATTACTCTTCTCTGAAACTGCCCTCCTGGCTGTTTCTGAAAAACCTCACGCTGCCAGAACAGAGCAGCCAAACTTTCATCAGATTTGATCCTCTTCGGTCTTTTATCCGCTGACACAGATAACCACAGGATTCTCATGTCCGTCCTCTTTCCAACCAGGAGTAACACATTCAGGATGTAACACATTCAGTGGTTCACTTTCTACATGGATGGACGTTTTTTTGGTCAGGGTTATGGGGGCTTTGGATGGGAACAAAGGGTGCTGACCCTTGTTTTTCCAGTCCATTACAATGCTGGGAAAGACTTGATGGTAGGTCAGTTGCAATGTCAGGGAATGATCCTCCACCTGTCCTCTCTCTCAGATAAAGCCAATTGTGTCTGCATTGCCCTGCGTTGGTGAGCTACCTGCCATGTTGGACCACTGCACCACCCAAGTGCCCTGGATGGGCATCTTCACAAAATCCCATAAGGTTCTGAAATAGGTTCTGTACTTTTTCACTAATTTCTCACTGATGACACTCGACTCCTCCTCTTCTTGCTAACAGATACCCAAGTCATGACTTGAAGTTCTGTAGGGTTTAAGGATATATCGTTATGCATGTCTGCTCAACAGCTAAACCCCAGCAAGACTAGACTGCTCTCCATTCCTAGAGAAACATGTCACAATCTTCCAATTTCCCTAGCAAAATCTTAAAGTATAATCAAGCATTCTGTAATTGTAGCTGACAAACCAAGAAAGCAATAACAAACTCCAAAAGGACAATGAAAATGCACAACTGATATTGCTTGTGGTTTGCGTGCGGCTGCTCGGCAAAATCCATTTGATGCCACAATGCCACTTTTATAGGCGCTGAGTTGTTCAGTTTGACCCACTCCATAGCCAGTGTTTGTTTATGGAGATTACATGGCTATATGCTTAATTTGATGCACCCGTTATTAAAGGGTGTGGCTAGAACAACTGCTCAGTAGCGGAGTGGTTGAGTCATAGTTGATTTTGGATCAAAAATGCCTGGGATTATATCCAAGCAGTACTCAGCAAAGAACCTACAAAGAGCTCTTTTGCTGCTTGTTTGTTGAGGCAGCAGTGGCTCAGCTGGTAAGAACACCAAGATCATCATAAACTTCATCATAAGATCATTTGTTAATTTATGAGTGTATCAAAAAATGCTTTGAAATTAACTTGCTTGTAAAATGAACTCCATTGTTAACTCCGCATGCTAGCCGACCCACTGTGAGTCCCTACTGTGGTGGACTATTTAGCAAACCTCACCCAGAGCAACTTACAGCTGACACAGTCTTATAGTTCAGGCGATTGTGGGGTAAAGGTCCTTGCTCAAGGACCCAACAATGGCAGCTTGGTAGAGGTGAACCTGAACCCTGAACCTTCTGGTCAACAATCCAGCACCTTAACCACTGAGCCACCACAATGTGCACTTATTGGAATTGCAGCGCAGATCCCCTAGAGGTCACTGTTGTTGTAATGTAGTTATCTGGGAATTTCTGTAGACAGAGGAAATGGGAAACTAAACATGGTTCCACATAACTTGTGAGTGAAAATAAAAGAACTGGAACTTTGAATATTTCAGATGTTTGACTGAATATACAACAGTAAGTGTATGTGGCTGTCCTATGTATGTAGTACTCCCATTTCCGGTATATTCTTTCTAACCCGTAACTATATAAACTGGTTCATTTGGCTGATCTTCCGTGTTGTTCCTAATACTGTCTATAAGGGCGTTTTTGGCTTTCGTGAAACAAAAGTATCAGTCATTTCAATCGCTCATCAATCGTCATCTTTTGCACACAGTTTTCTTGGGAAAATGCCCTTTATATTTACATTACCTTTGCATTATATTTACATAGCATAAAGAGACTATGAAGATGGTAATGTCCAGTCAGTGACCTGTTTCACAGAGTGTCATGCAGTTTTTAAATGTTTCAGTGTTCTTTCTGTTTAAACATAATCAGCTTTGTCCTGAAGTGCTTCCCATGTGTTTTGGTGCTGACTGATACAGAATCAGCACAGTCACTCAGATTGCTAACAGACATCCAGGGGCTTTAAAAAATATCTGTCTGCCTTTATGGGTCTGGGCTTGTGTTCTTCCTTAGGAAATGTGCAGTGAAAATCATTTTAAAGCATATATTAGTGAGAAAGGAATGTGTTTAGATTTGGGGACAGGGCAGGCAAGGGTGTCTTGTTGCAGCACCCCTGGAGCAGAATGGAGTTAAGTGTCTGGCTCAGTGGATTGGGGGGCAGTGGTCAGGGAAAAACCAATTAACACTAGAACCCCAAAGTGCTAGGTCAGTATGCAGGGTTAGTAACACAGCAATTCACTTAAAGCAACTTTAGTACTTATAAATAGGGATCACTTTACTGTTATTAGAGCAAGTTTGTAATGATTATATTCAGCCAGGTCAAGTTACACAATCAGACGAAAGGAAAAATTGCAACTGAAATGTATTCTTGAGTGATGCCGTGGGCCAAGAAAAATCTGTCTAAGGCCGCATTTGGCCCTAAGACCGGTCTTTGGACACTCCTGGTCTACAATATTATAATAAATCCTGCTATAACATTTCTATACCAGCAACTTTCCAAACTCTTACACATCGGTGGCATGTCCAGACAAGTTGAAAGAAATGTGACAACCCTAATTACAATGGTATTAAATGGTTTATGGTTAAATTTATGATCTGGTATCCTCTCAGTTTACTTTACTTAACGGATTTCACCTAAGAGTCTCTGTGTTTGCGGATGAGTTAGTTTCCTCAGGTGAGCTGATCTTACTCAACAGAGCTTTAATGGCCATCACTAGACAGCATAGATATGTTTTGTAAAAGACATACGTTACTCAATTAAGATCTTTAATTCCACTTTTTATAAGCAGGAAATTCATCCAAAACCCAACTGGTTTTCTTCCTCCATCTAACTTTACAGTTACCACTGTGATAATCCACTGTAGTGTTCCACCAAAGTAATGGCATCCACCAAAGACAAGTTTTTTTAAGGGAGCCAGCTGTGGAAGTTGATACAACGCTCCTGAGAATGTTGCCACTGCTCCACAGTCTGCTAGGGGTGTGCTTTACAGCACTCCAGATGACATTGTTTATGGTGAGGTTTGTGTGAGGCTGTATTGTCATGGCAACCTAATCCATCAGTTTCCAGATGACCCGTTCTGGAACTAGTATAGAACGTATGGAGTCCCCTCCGGGGCACACCTCTGGTGATGGGCACCAGATACCAGAGCCCAGAACCCAGAACCCCTGTTACCACTGATGAAGGATTAGAGGATTGAATTAACCCATGTTTGTTTGTATCACTTGTAATTCGCTCTGCCAAAAATGAGTAAATGTATATGATGGACTTTGTGTGTATGTGTGGGGTGTGTTGGATTGGCACCCCTGTCTAGGGTTGGTTTCTGCATTGCCCCCTATGCTGCCAGTTGAATAACAGTGTCTAGTTTGCAGCGTGTGAGACATTTTAACCTTAATGCTATTTGACTGCTGTCAGATGACTAAAGTGTTCCTAGATTACACTCCTAATAGCTACTGTGATTAAAGGAAACAGAATAGCCTACAGCAGGATGAGAAATTTGTTTTAATAGGCCACTTTTCTCTGTCTGCTCTCATCAACATCCTACGAGGCGTATTCTCTGCAGGACTGGGTAGCCTGAAAACTAAAATTAGATGATGTGTGTCTATTTGGAGGAGGACATTGCTCTGCCTCTTGAACGTCCCTGTGGTGTTGCTCTGGCTATGTAGGCTAACACCTAAAAAATGGGCCAGAAATTGCATGCGGTGTGGGGCCAGTCCACCAGCGCAAAGCAGCTGTGTGCATTAAATGCAGAGATGATTAAGATATGATTGCACTGATGGGTATGAGCATATACTTGCATATACTTTACATATCTTGTAAAAAGTTGCAACTTGGGAAGGATTTGAAATCACAAGAGGACTACTTTGTTGTAGGGGGACCTATGAAAGGTCCTCACTTGGATAGTACAACAAACCAAAAGAGTCTAAACTTTTGCATTAGGTTACTGAGCTTAGGGATAGGTGGATGTGTACCATTACTTAGCCACAGCAGTCATCATGTCTCTGGAATGGCCTCAGTTTGATAGTAAGGCAGATGGGAATGGGTTATGTTTACATTACATTGTGGGGACCTAATGTCCTTTCACATTTTTCCCTTGTAGGGACATCTTGCTGTTCCCTGTGAGGAAAACTGCTTTTTTGTTTATTTTATTTGTTTGTTTGTTTTTTTACTGAAATGGCAACTTTCTTTTGAACAACTAAATGAGTCCAAAGATTTGCTTTACAGTAGTGCTTGAAAGTTTGTGAACCCTTTAGAATTTTCTATATTTCTGTATGAATATGATCTAAAACATCATCAGATTTTCACACAAGTCCTAAAAGTAGATAAAGAGAACCCAGTTAAACAAATGAGACAAAAATATTATACTTGGACTTGTATTTAATGAGGAAAATGATCCAACATTACATATTAGTGAATGCCAAAAGTATGTGAACCTTTGCTTTCAGTATCTGGTGTGACCCCCCTGTGTAGCAATAACTGTAGCTAAACGTTTCCTGTAACTGTTGATCAGTCCTGCACACTGGCTTGGAGGAATTTTAGCCCATTCCTCCATACAGAACAGCTTCAGCTCTGGGATGTTGGTGGGTTTTTTCACATTAGCTGCTCACTTCAGGTCCTTCCACAACATTTCCATTGGATTAAGGTCAGGACTTTGGCTTGGCCATTCCAAAACATGAACTAATTAATTAATTAATTAATTCTTCTTTAACCATTCTTTGGTAGAACGACTTGTGTGCTTAGGGTCGTTGTCTTGCTGCATGACCCACCTTCTCTTGAGATTCAGTTCATGGACAGATGTCCTCACATTTTACTTTAGAATTCTCTGCTATAATTCAGAATTCATTGTTCCATCAATGATGGCAAGCCGTCCTGGCCCAGATGCAGCAAAACAGGCCCAAACCATGATACTACCACCACCATGTTTCACAGATGGGATAAGGTTCTTATACTGGAATGCAGTGTTTTCCTTTCTCCAAACATAACGCTTTTCTTTTAAGCCAAAAAGTTCTATTTTGGTCTCATCCATCCACAAAACATTCTTCCAATAGCCTTCTGGCTCGTCCACGTGATCTTTAGCAAACTGCAGACGAGCAGCGATGTTCTTTTTGGAGAGCAGTGGCTTTCTCCTTGCAACCCTGCCATGCACACCATTGTTGTTCAGTGTTCTTCTGATGGTGGACTCATGAACATTAACATTAGCCAATGTGAGAGAGGCCTTCAGTTTGCTTAGAAGTTACCCTGGGGTCCTTTGTGGCCCGACACACAACTATTACATGCCTTGCTCTTGGAGTGATCTTTGTTTGGTCGACCACTCCTGGGGAGGGTAAACAGTGGTCTTGAATTTCCTCCATTTGTAACAATCTGTCTGACTGTGGATTGGTGGAGTCCAAACTCTTTAGAGATGTTTTGTAAGCCTTTCCAGCCTGAGGAGCATCAACAACTCTTTTTCTGAGCTCCTCAGAAATCTCCTTTGGTGCCATGACACACTTCCACAAACATGTGTTGTGAAGAGCAGACTTTGATAGATCCCTGTTCTTTAAATAAAACAGGGTGCCCACTCTCACCTGATTGTCATCCCATTGATTGAAAACACCTGACTCTAATTTCACCTTCAAATTAACTGCTAATCCTAGAGGTTCACATACTTTTGCCACTCACTAATATGTAATATTGGATCATTTTCCTCAAAAAATAAATGACCAAGTATAATATTTTGTGTCATTTGTTTAACTGGGTTCTCTTTATCTACTTTTAGGACTTTGTGTGAAAATCTGATGATGTTTTAGGTCATATTTATGCAGAAATATAGAAAATTCTAAAGGGTTCACAAACTTTCAAGCACCACTGTATCAGTCAGTCAGTCAGTAAGTAAATATTCTTCTTATAATGATCCTATCTTGCACTTGTTTCTCATCAGATGCAGTAAACTTGTCTTGCGCTTAAAGCTAAGATCCTCAAATCACTGCAACATTACCTTCATCCTTTAATGGTAGAGCGAGCATCAGACTGAACACACTTTCCATCGTTTAAGAAAGTCTTAGCTGTACATTTGGGGAACCGGGCCATCTCGGTATTGTGCTTCATGTCTACTGGGGTCCAAACATGAGACACAACCATGAATACTACAGATAAGCAGTATGGTAGAAGGATACATGTAAATACCACACACACACTTTCCATTGACATGATGATTACTGTAGCTAATGAATTGTACTCCAACAGCTACCCTTAACCCTAACTTAACCTAAAACAAATATTTTGAATAATTTGGTTTTTCAAAAAAAGTGGCCGTTTTTGTAAGTAAATAAATAAATAAATAAATAAAAGGTCACCAGTTAAAGTGGTGAACCGGCACAACAGTCCCCGCAAGTCACCAGTTCCCCTCATTGTAAGGACATTTGGTCATCACTTTAGAACTATACAACTATAGGAAGACAAGGTTCACAAATGTTTGTAGGAAAGTTTTAAACTAGGAAAATCTAAAATAAGGACACGGACCTACATTACTCTCAAAAAAAAGGAGCACTTCTGCCATCTTGTGGCGAAATGGTATAACGCTCAAGCCTTCACCACTCCAGACCATATACTCTTCAAACGGCGACTAGAGACTCAGCTTTTCCAGTCTTCTATTGTCCAATTTTGGTGAGCCTGTACGAATTGTAGCGTCAGTTGCTTGTCCTAAGCTGACAGGAGTGGCACCCAGTGTGGTTTTCTGCTGCTGTAGCTCATCTGCGTCAAGATTCGACGTGTTGTGCGTTCAATGAGGTTGTTTGAGTAGTTTGTAGTTGCTCCAACCACTCTGGCCATTCTCCTCTGACCTTTGGCATCAACAAGGCATTTTCACGCGAACCATGCCATGTTCAAAGTCACTCAAAGCACTTCAAATTTAAATATATGTACGTTTATACACCAATCTGAGAATAACAAGCAATTCTGAGATACCAAGCATCAGTATTTTGATATCAGAGCTAGCACACCCTAAAGTAGTACGATCCTCACTAATTCATATCCAAAACATGAAGAATGGAATTAAGTTTATTTATCCATTTCAGCAATCTCATAAAACCTTTAAAATAAGGTCAGTGAATTTATTTAATGTAGACTATACTGTTACATTATCCCGTCTTGCTCAGTGTATGTAAATTGGACCTGGTATACAAAATGAAACGTACCAGTCACTCGGGCTGCATGATAACAGCTGAAGCAAGAATCAAACGGACTTTTAAGCGCATATATATTAGCTATTAATATCAGAGTATGTTATGAATTTAATATTCTTTCTTATGAGTAACTTCAAATTAATATTTTCTTAAACCAGACTGTGATCTGAGGTACAATATTGGTCTTTTATCCTGTTACTGGATGTTTAACAGTCCTATGTGGAGAGATATGGGTGTGGATTTACCCCGGTGTGGATTTAACCCTAACCCTGATGCGTCTGAAGTGCCCCTAGTGTGTGAGTGTATGTGCCCTACGATGGATTGGCACCCTGCCTAGGGTTGTTCCTGCCTTGCTCCCTATGCCACCAGCTTACTCGCTACTCTGTCCAGAACCAAGCGGATAAGAAAGTGAGTGAATGAATGCGCTGATGTTTAACTAATAGTAGTGATGTAATATGTAATAGGGGGCGCCAGCGAGGGATCATCCCCTGATGCTGCATCGCCAACCCCTGCCAGGCAATCTTCCAGCTGCACTCTAGGTTTTTCGGGATAGGTGTCAGATTCCCCCACGACCCTGACCTTGACAAGGGATGAACTAAAAGTGATACTAACACACTGTTTTAAAAAGAGATACCTTTACTTCAGGTAAATTTATAAGCATCATGTGACTCAGCTCTTCCTAAGGACTTGGGTTTAAACCCCAGCTGAGCTTGCAAGAGATGATCCTGTGATGTTCTGGCATCCTGTCCAGGGTGTCCCTCTGCCCGCTCCCAGTGATTTCCCTGATAGGCTTTAGAAGCCCGGGACCAGGATAAATGGGGTAAAAACAGAGTGCTTTGCTTTGCTCAACTTCATAGGCATGTACTTCATGTTTTACTTTGGTTAAAAAAAAAAACCTGTCATACTTAAACACTTAACAAGGTACAGTGGTGTGAAAAAGTGTTTGCCCCCTTTCTGATTTTTTTTTTTTTTGCATGTTTGTCACACTTAAGTGTTTCGGAACATCCAACCAATTTAAATATTAGTCAAAGACAACACAAGTAAACACAAAATGCAAGTGTTAAATGAAGGTGTGTATTGTTAAGGGAGAAAAAATTCAAACCTACATGGCCCTGTGTGAAAAAGTGATTGCCCCCTTGTTAAAATATAACATAACTATGGTTTATCACACCTGAGTTCACTGTCTCTAGCCACACCCAGGCCTGATTATTGCCACACCTGTTCTCAATCAGGACATCACTTAAATAGGACCTGCCTGACAAAGTGAAGTACACCAAAAGATCCTTAAAAGCTCCACATCATGCCGAGATCCAAAGAAATTCAAGAACAACTGAGAAAGAAAGTAATTGAGGTCCATCAGTCTGGAAAGGGTTATAAAGCCATTTCTAAAGCTTTGGGACTCCAGCGAACCACAGTGAGAGCCATTATCCACAAATGGGGAAGACATGGAACAGTGGTGAACTTTCCCAGGAGTAGCCGGCCGACCAAAAGACCCCACAACAACATCCAAAGAACTGCAGGCGTCACTTGCCTCAGTTAAGGTCAGTGTTCATGCCTCCACCATAAGAAAGAGACTGGGCAAAAATGGCCTGCATGGCAGAGCTATAAGACAAAAACCACTGCTGAGCAAAAAGAACACTAAAGCTCATCTCAATTTTTCCAGAACACACCTTGATGACTTTTGGGAAAACATTCTGTGGACTGACGAGACAAAAGTTGAACTATTTTTAAATATGGGGGTGGTAGTGTGATGGTCTGGGGCTGTTTTGCTGCTGCAGGACCTGGAAGACTTGCTGTGATAAATGGAACTATGAATTCTGCTATCCACCAAAAAATCCTGAAGGAGAATGTCCATCCATCTGTTCGTGACCTCAAGCTGAAACAAACTTGGGTTCTGCAGCAGGACAGTGATCCAAAACACACCAGCAAGTCCAGCTCTGAATGGCTGAAGAAAAACAAAATGAAGACTTTGGAGTGGCCTAGTCAAAGTCCTGACCTGAATCCTACTGAGATGCTGTGGCATGACCTTAAAAAGGCCGTTCATGCTGGAAAACCCTCCAATGTGGCTGAATTACAACAATCCTGCAGAGATGAGTGGCCAAAATTCCTCCACAACGCTGTAAAAGACTCACTGCAAGTTATCACAGACACTTGGTTGCAGTTGTTGCTGCTGAGGGCGGCCCAACCAGTTACTAGGTTTAGGGGGCAATCACTTTTTCACACAGGGTCATGTAGGTTTGGATTTTTTTCTCCCTTAATAATAAACACCTTCATTTAAAAACAGCATTGTGTGTTTACTTGTGTTGTCTTTGACTAATATTTAAATTGGTTTGATGTTCCGAAACACTTGGGTGACAAACATGCAACAAAAAAACGACATCAGGAAGGGGGCAAACACTTTTTCACACCACTGTATATCTGGATGAGCATTTGTACTTTTTGAACAACTCATTTGTGTAAATCTACCACTTCTAATGTACACATGACCAAGAAGATCAGTAGGCAGAGCTAAACGGACTTGGAGACCTGGAGTCCAAGTGTGTCAGCAGCATCCTGTTAGAGTTCCTGTTCTTGCCCTGAAGAAGTTTATAGCCAGAATGACACTATATATCACACCGAACGAGCAGCAGCAGGTAAAATGAGTCCTTGAGATTTCATTTAGTCATTACAAAGAGGCAGAAAGTCCTGATTCTTCCAACTTCCACTATTCCTTGTGTGTCCATTTGAATCCTGAGACTGTTTCCACACCTTTGCACACTGAACTGATCCCACTATTACACTTGTTCCTGAGGTAAACCCTCCTCCCAGACTCATTCATTTGGCTTGCAGTCTTAATTCCTTATAGAAAGCTGTTTGTTCCTCATCCCACGCTGAGTCTAACACGGTCATATCCCATTCCAGCCCCCTGAGCAAGGCGAGTGATGATTGGCTCCTGGAACACTCAGCCCTGTTTAATAGGAAGGCAATAGTCAGTATTAATGTGCAGTCCTTCTGGTCTGTATTTAAACATTTACACCATAGTAATTATAATAATATGAACAAGAGTGAGGGAAGATTAGCTGGGAACAATACCCTGGTGCTGCAATAGTCACCCCTGTGATGGAGAGGGGCCCATCTAGGGGACAGTTATGCCCGCACCTATATAAACAGTCCTCAGACATTACAGGGTGCAGGCGACTGGGGATGATCTACTACCAGCCTCTCCTTCCTCAGAAACAATCAATAGTGTCTGCATATGACACATTTGACCGTGTCTGGTATAGACTCTTAACCCCATGGCAGTCTGACTGGGATAAGCGGGGCTAAAACGAGGGAAAAATAATAATAGTAAGATCTTATTCTGGAATAACCTGCAGATGAGGAGCAACCATGAACCACACGATCTAGAAAATTTCATTTGGTTAAGATTTAAATGAAGAAAATAAATATATGGACAAACAAGCATGCCATGGCTTCACTATTTCCCTTGTTTAAAACTTTCCTCTATTGATTAAATGCATCTCAGAGAATCCACCTTAGAGAATCCAAAGCCTAAACTTAACACTCCCTCTATGCAAAAACAACACCACCATTGTTCTTTAGCTACAAGCACACACTAACAATCACATACACTGAAAAACTAAAATATAAACATGCATGATGGAATATAATCATAAATAAACATACTTCACTGGATGCACACAATCAAGAAGGAATGAGTCCACTTCAAGAAACACTAATTTTCAGAACAGGCAGTGCAGTATCACCTTATAAATTATTTAAACCTTTAGGTACGTAAATCCAGGACAACACTACTAATAGGAAGTCACAGCGGTCACATGACCACAGTTCGGCACTTCCAGGTATATGTAGGGGAAGCAGCAATGCAATCAATCGTCATGCAAATAAATGAAATAAAGGAATATGTAAACAAAACATCAGAGTATGACATACATATTCATGGCAACAATAATACACTAAACCTTTTTTGATTTGACCAGGTGTCTAAAGCCTCAACATCCGGAGATAAAAGACAGATTTGTATTTCTTATTATAATTTGTTAAAGCAAACGGAATTTGATCGGGAGGTCATTAAAGGGCGCTTACCTATATCTTCTGTGTTATTTTAGGGAACTCGTCACTGAATGTTTACACAAGAGGACATTCTGTCTATTCCTGAACAGTAACCCATTTCTAAGATAAACCACTTAACCCTCATTATGAGTGCTGCCCTGTTTTTATCGTCATTATTAATCCAGATCATTAGAAGTTGAACCTTTAAGTGTGGATGGGGCTGGAGCTGAATTTACATTGCTGAGGTCAGTAGGTAAACCGATGTACACTCCTCCATAGTTCTTCCTCTTCTCATCCTCTGGAGAAGCTTCCTCCATCCTAGCAGAGCGGTGGTGTGGAGAACGAGCAAAGTGTTTATCCATAACACATGCAGTGAAATAATATGTAACACTTTTACTGTCATACCATAATTTTGTGCCTTCAAGACCTTCAAGGTTCAACATAACACATGCAGTCTTATGCAAATGCTTAGTCATCTCTGCTTAAAGTTTTTGACATTTTGTTGTTGTTCTAAATGATATTTCCCTCTGATCGAGAATTACTGATATAGAATAAGCTTAAAATAAAATAAGCTTAATAGTACAGTTCAGGAAAATGGTTTGGATAATGGTTATTCAGTTAGTGGGACCCTATTTCAATTATTTCTAATGGGAAAACCATCACCTGGTGCAGGAGACTTTCTGATTGGTTGCCCCTTTCTGCCTGCCTATCGTCTGTGTATTAAACTGGGCCTCAGCTCTCTAACACAAGTGGGTTCTTGTTCTGCAATCTCATTTCTTCTAATGCTGAACACTATTATCTTCATAACTAATACTTAAATACTTTACACGTGAATACTTTAACTGATACTTACTTTAATTAATACTAATGAATTCTTTCCTCAGAATCCCTCATAATTGCACTGCTATCACTTTGCTGCGGTCATCTGTACATTTCCCCATTGTGGGTCTAATAATGGATTATCTTATATTATCCTATCTTAATTAAATGCTTAATTTAAAAAGGACAGTTTTAGGAGTGAAGTGGGGAGGATGGAGGTAAGAAACCACTCAGAGCACCATCTACTTCTTCTGCTATTTTGCCAAAAAGTAATAGTGGGTTATTGGTTCTGATAGCGGGTTAGGATATTAAACTATCCCATAGCCTATATTATACTGTACGTAGTTTGACTGTACGAAATAAAATAGGATCTAAACCTGACCCCTGTTGGACACCACAGGAAACACAACTAAAATGTACTGAACTTAAGCTTATAGTGTATGATAGATAAGACATCCTAGACTGTAAAAGAAGGCTAGTGAAGAAATGAAACGACACTTAACTCAAGTCTGCTTTCAATAAGAGTTCGACCATCAGGTTAAAAAATCAAGAAACCCAAGAGAACAGACTTACAACCCCAAATCAGAAAAAGCTGAGACAGTATGGAAACTGAAAAGAATTATTTCTTTGCAGAAATGAATCCAAGATATTTCGTGTTTTGTCTGATACGTTTCATTTGTTCATTTGTTCATAAACATCCATTCCTGCATTTCAGGGCTGCAACACATTCCCAAAAAAGCTGATACTGTAAAGCATTTACCACTTTGGAATGTTGCCATTCCTTTTCACTACACTTAAAAGATGTTTTGGCACAGAGGATACCAAGTGATTTAGTGTTTCAGGTGTTATTGGTTCCATTCTTTCTGCAAACACGTCATAAGATGTGCAACAGTACGGTGTCATTGTTGTTGCATTTTTTTGTTTAAAATTCTCCCCATATTCTCTATTGGGGACAGATCAGGACTGCAGGCAGGCCAGTCCAGTACCTGTACCCTCTTCATCTGCAGCCATGGCTGTAATGTGTGCAGCACGTAATTTTGCATTGTCTTGGATTTGTCTAAGATCGTCATGAAGGCAGCTTATGTTGCTCTAAAATCTCAGTGTCCTTTTCTGCATTAATGCTGCATCACAGAAGTGTAAGTTACCTTTACCAAGGGTACCAACTCGACCCCATACCATGACAGAGCCTGAATTTTGGACTTGGTCCTGATAAGTCTGGATGGTCCTTTTCATTTTTGGTCACTAGGAGATGGTGTCCATTTCTTCCAGAAAAGCCTAAAATACCTAGAATACTAATTGGTCTGACCACAATACACATTTCCACTGTATGATGGTCCATCCCAGATGCCTCTGAGCTGAGAGACGTCGCCATTGCTTCTGGACATGTTTAACATGAGGCTTTTTGCACAGTACTGTTTTTGTTTGCCAAATTATTATTACTAACCCTATTACTAGCCCTAAATTGCCTCTGTCCCAACTTTTTTTGGAATGTGTTGCAAGCCTAGATGTAAATGCAGGAATAGATGTTTTAACAATCAAAATTAGGTAGACCAGACAAAACATGACATATATTGGATTCATTTGAGTTAATTCATACTGTCCACAATAAAAAAGTGTTTTTTTGTTGTTTGTTTTAGGCATTTTCCATATTATCCCAACTTTTCTGATTTGGGGGTTTTATTTGACAAGACAAAATGTGATTAATATCTTCCTGTCCTGCAGTATTTGCTGCTGCTGCCTAAAAGTTTGTTGTTGGATGGTTTTTCTCCATCCACAATCTTTCTGACTACTAAGCTGGTCAGTTACCAGGTAGATGGTGACAAAATGAATACTTTACAGGTGCAAACTTATCAGCTGTTTTTAAAAATGTGATTAAAGCAATCTACCATCTCCTCTTTTTTGCTACAAACGCGCTATGCCGGTAGAGCCGTTAACTTTCTAAATACCGATTAATGGAGAAAATAGAACCACCTGTAATAAGAAGGAAAACAATTAAGCAATTACAAAATTACTGCAAGATTTTAAAAAATGAGATCGGGAATGACAATAGCTAAGAAATGAAAACTGCTAAGAGCTATAAACCGAGCGCATGCTATGCCGAGTCAGAGCAATCGACTCAGGGTTGCCAGATTCACTCAGAACCTCATACCTTCTGCATCAAGGTAGCAACAGTGACACTAGAGTGGCTCTGTGGTCTGATTAGGTCACACACAATTGGTCAAGTTTGATGAAGGGAGTCTGGCAATCTATTTTAAATTCACAATGCACAGCTCCAGTCCTGATGGTCCAGCACAGTTTGGTGATTTCTCTGATATTTCACACCTAACAATTATCTGATTAGTTAAATCAGGCGCTTGAGCACTCCGGCACTCTGGGTAAATTAGAAGCGAATTAGCACTGTTTATATGGGATCTTAAGAAATCAGGGCCGGTTCATTCAGCTGATGATTACAGATAGCGCCGAGGTCAAGCACCACTTGATTTGATTAGACTTGTTTTGAAAGCCCCTTGGTTGATGATCTCTGTCCTCCCACCGAGAGCTCTGATTGGCTGCTGACAGGCGTATCAGCAAGCTCTGCATGCTATAACCTCTAAGGGCTTTATCACGCCTGGAGACAAGCTAAGTGGCGTGTGAGAGAGTGCTTCAGTAGTCCTGGATAATTCGTGGAACTGTGTAGGATATAACGACTCTGTTCTCCACCGTTTCAACTGTTGTGTTGATTGATGAATCGTTCAGGTTAGCCAGAGCACTGGCAGAGCTACACGGGGTTTTCTAGAAGCTTCTCTTTTGTGGCACGGTGATAGGAATGGTGAACAAGTGAACTACAGTGACTACTAATTAAACCTGGCTTTAACTCGGTGTCACTTATACTTACTCGCTTTTAGAAGCTTCAGGAGGATCTGTGGAGGGAAACAAATAGCGAAAACAGGCTTTAGGTTGGTGTACTGAAACAGTTGATGCCATCTTATCTCTTGTTAGACCCAGTGTTAATTTTTACAGCAAATTTTGATTTAGTTGGAGTCATCATTTAGCCATCTGAATTGTTTTTAGATTTAGTCTAGCTTTAGTCAACTAATTATAAGATTACAGTCGACTAAATCTACAGTAGAGTCAGGTGACTCAAATATGAAATGTAAAGGTTGCAATACGCAAATGCTTTTGTAACATTTACACTGAATTATTCAAAATGAAACATCTACATGCATGTATTGCTAATAACATTATACATTAGAGTGGTTATAACTCAATTTCCACCAAAGATCTACTTCAAACTCGGTGTGGACACTCATGAGATATTGTAGAATAGAATTAAGCTTTATTAATGATGATAGTATTAATGAGCTTTATTAAAAATATAAGGTCAGATATGCAGTATGTGCATGCTCTATATGCATTTATGCATAATTACAGTGTGAAACGGAGTTATGTTACTCGGGTACTCCTTAAAGGTAGTATGAATACTTTTTAGACAAAGTAAAATATATCCACATCGCGAACTGGAAGCATATTTGAATCCCTACTTTATTCGCTGAAATATTGGCTTGAACATGAACTTAGAGTGTGTTTGCAACGTCATTGATGAGTCTAGTCTTGGCTTTGTAACAATATACAGTACTGTACAAAAGTCTTATGCCACTATTAGACTAGAGATACCATTGTTTTAGCAATGGTATAATGACCACATATGATTATTTCTCAGTGTCTTTATTAGAATACAACCACAACATACAGTATGCGTATGCGGTATTAAAAAACTGACAAAAAAATCCAATAAACAGCTTCTATAGGTTACAGTGATATGTATTTAGTGTGACCCTTACACTTGAGCGATTGCAGCATCTGGCATCTTCATCAGGATGCCAATTTGACCCTTCTACAGTCAGCTTGATCAGGAATTATCTTTTTGGAAGGGTAGCAAGCAAGAAGCCAATTTTTCGCAAGGGGAGCAGGGTGAAAAGGCTAAGATGTGCTAAAGATTACAAAGACTGAAATGAAGATCAGTGGAAAAGAGGAATATGGACTGACAAATTCGAGTTTGAAATTTTTGGGTCCAGTCATTGACAATATGTTATATATGCTGTCTATTGTCGTCATTCATTCATTCATTCATTTTCTTATCTGCATAATACTAGTCAAGGTTGCGGTAAGGCCGGTGCCTATCCGGCAGTACAGGGTGCAAGGCAGGAACAACCCTAGACAGGGTGCCATTCCGTCGTAGGGCACACACACTTTAGAAACACCAATTAGCCCGCCACATGTTTTTCAAATTTGGGAGGAAACCGGAGTACCCGGAGTAAACCCATGTGGACACAGAGAGAACATGCAATCGCTGCTAATCGCTGGGCCACCGCTGTGCCACCACATATTGTCATTATACCATCGTTAAAACAACAAATCTAATGTGGCCTAAGACTTTTACTTGGTACGGTATTTTGTTAGTCTTATATATATGCTGACTGTTGTCAGGCAGATTTAATATCTTTTGCCAGAGAACACAGACTTTATGCCAGTTCACATTAAATCAGCTGAACCATGAGTCATCATCTAGGCCAGCGCCAGTGCATATGTGAAACTGTCTGAGTTTAGATATTAGTAGAGGGTACTGAAGGTTGCAGCATCCCTTAGCAACACATACAGCATCAGATACAAGGTTATGAACCCTGATTTCTGAAACAGTGACTCATGGATCTGTCTGATCTTCATTCACGTCACAATGGGAAACAAACCTTGTGTATCATTTAGCAATAATGCTACCTGTATTGCTTACCATACAACTCCTGGCAAAAATGATGGAATCACCACATTTAGAGGATCTTCACCCAGCATTTTTTACTTTGTAGAAAATAAACAAATCACAGATATGACACCAAAGTATTTTTGCTTAATAGCCGAATATTCGGGCGTTGTGAAGTATACCTCATAGAAATGACATTATTTTAAGAAGTAATGCCATATATTCTAGATCAAGTAGAGGAAAAATTATGGAACGATCAACCTCCGACTTTTGTGACATTCTGAATTCACTGATTCAAGGTGGTTCCAACTTCTTGGAGTAGCAGTTAACAGATCAGCTTTTCAGGAGGAGCGTTGCCATGGACCAATTTTTTTAATTTCCACCATTTTCAGTTGTAATGAGATCTGCACTGCTTCATGGCCATGTCATTGAGTTGATCTGAATTTCCTGAAGAAAAGCATTAACACTCTTTGTTCTGTGGCAAGATGCCTCATCATTCTGAAAATGACTTCAAATCCTCAGTGAAAATAACATTGGCCTTATTTCCAATAACTAAACTGTTTAAAGTTTGGTAAATGAAGATACTTTACCTGATCAACTCTTGCAGCCGAAGACAAGTGTGAGGTGATTTTAAGGCTAAGAAAATATGATGTTCTTAAACGTTAGAACTGTTCTTAAGAAAAAAAGTAAGATCATTCTTAAGAAGCTACTTGAAGAAAGAACAGACATTTAAGAAGATTGTCTTTAAGACATTTTTGTGAATCTGGTTCCAGAACTCCAACTCTGACCAGGAGCCGGATTCACAAAAGGTTCTTAAACACCAAGAAGTTCATAAGAATGTTCTTAAATGCAATCCTTGATAAACAACTTAAGATGTTCTCAAATATTACCTTAAGAAAATATTTATTGTTTTCTTATGTAGGCTATGTTGCATTTTACAGCTTACAATATACGCCCCGAGACACATTTTTAATTTGTATTTATTGTTATTTCCATTATTTAGTTTTATTCGCTCAGAGGACAGCAAAATGGAGGAAAAACATCAAACCAAGTGTTCAAAGCACTCAAACAAGAAATAGAGGTGATGGTGGAAGAAACAGCCAACAGGAAAAAAATCTTCTTGGAAAATACTATCATTTGTTAACTCTTGTAGCAAGTGTGAGGCTATTGTAAGGTTAAGACAACGTAAGAAAATAACGTTTACAAGAATACCACTTGTTCTTAGAATTGTTCGTGAGAGTTAAGGGAAAAAGGGAAGCTATTTGAACAATAACAATTGTTCGTAGCTTTTTTCTTAAGACTAAAGCTAAGAAAAAACAGATATTTAAGCTTGTCTTTCTTTAGACACTTTCTTGAATCCGGTCCCAGAACTCGAACACTGACCAGAATAAGCAGGGATATAAAAAGGGAATAAACAGGATGTGAGAGATTAACCTGGTGAATTAGCACAAGACTTATCACAGTTACTGGTTTCAAATCATGACATGAGCATGCATCCGAATCATACAGATGAAACACTGTAAAAAAATATTACCATCCCTTCAGTTGTCATACATTTTCGTACTACCTTACATGCTCCAAGCTTAGGCGCCGTGCTCAAGGGGCAAACGGGAGTCTAAAAGTTGGCAGTGATAACAAGGTGAGAACAAAGCGTGTTGACTTGAACTCATGCTTGTAATGTTGTTGTGTATCTGTGCCCGAGTGAGTGCGTGTCTCTGAATGAGTCATACTGAAGCCCTGCTCAGATTGCTGACAAACTTCCAGCGTTTCAAGGGCAGTCGAGCATCTAGTCAGACCCCATGCGAGCACAAATATATAGCAGATATATGGACAAGCCAAAAACATATGACATCATCTGGGAACCCCCCGCTTACAGAGAGCATCACACACACACACACACACACAGGACCATCACAACTCTAAAGCAGATGAGTTTTTAAAGATGTGGGATGCTCTAACAAGCTTTCAGTCCTGCATCAGTGTTGGATTTAGTAGGCGTCATTGGCAGGATTTGCCCTGTTTGTAAAGTAATGCTGTTGGAAATCCTCATTCATAAAACTAGATGATAATACAGCAGATGCATGCACACACACATACACACACATATATATATACACAAAACCAGTGATGTACACTCACCTCCAGTGGTGCTGGTTGCTGTGGAATTCCCACAACCCATGAGGCAGGGATTAAGGGACGTACGAGGTATGAAAGAGGAAAAGAGAATAAAGGAAAGTGATAGAGCCTCCGAGCTGCTGTGACTCCCACAATTCTCTCCAGCCTCAGACAGAAGAGGCAGAAAGTGAGAGAGCGAGCGAGAGAGAGAGAGCGCGAGAGAGAGAGAGAGGGGTGGGGACGGTGGTTGGAATCGCATAATTTTCCACCCTAAAGTTTCCTAAAGAGTACCCCATTCATATGTGGGTACTCAAGCATGAAAGACTTGATTCTTCTCAATATTCAGCAGTACAAACTTTTGGACCAAAGTGGCTCAGAGGTTAAGAAACTTGGATTGTATTCGTGGAAGCGCCTTAAAAAAAGCAAATCTTCTTAAATGTGTTTTTTGTGTCATTCTTAAGGGAAAAAAATGTACAAAAAACTGTTACTATTCAAATAACTTCTTAAGAATGATCTTTTTTTCCCCCTTAACTCCTTTTCCTAAAAACAATTCTAAGAACAAGTGTTATGCTTATTTATTTTTGCACATTGCTACTATTTGCACTTCTGGTAGCTGCTAACTGCTTTTCGTTTCACTGTACTTGTACTGAGCAATGACAAAGTTGAATCTGTCCATCTATTCTCGAAAACATTCTGCTCATAAATGGTTTTTTAAACCTTACAGTAGCCTCCGTACTTTCCATTCAAAGTCTTATAAGCCTTTTTAGGGAAGGTCATCCTTAAAATACCAAAGTTGTCTACATAAGGAAAGCAGACGGCAAAGCTGTTGCTTTAATCTGTGCTTTAGATGGAAGTTTTGTGGGGTTTGGAAAGATAGGAAAATCCACAAACGCCTCTCAAAGACGGGGCAGATCCCCTCACCCTTCCCAGACCTACCCTTCTCAGACTCCCGAGAAATTAAATCATATACCTAGCAGACATTAGTTATGCATTTTAAGTACCGTATTTTTCGGGCTATAAAGCGCACCGGGTTATAAGGCGCATGAAATGAAACAAAACTCTTAAGTTCCCTCAGAAGCTCAGTTTGGTCTTCTCGCTTTCTCCACTTCCGTATCATTGATTCGTTAATGTTGAATTCTCTCAAAGCTGCTCTATGTCCATGTTGTACTGCGTGACTGATAGCGTTGTGTTTGAAATCCGCTTCGAGAATGAATGCACGTACCCTAATGCTGAAGCACATACCGTATTACCCCGTGATGATGCTACGGTTGCCGTAAGCTTTGTAACTTACCAAGGCCGTGCTAAAACATTTTGACAGATTTATGAGCACCGTGTACCATCTACAATCGGTTCTAGGTCAGAAGGCACAACCAGAATTAATTCATACATTAGACGCACCACATTTTAAGGCGCACTGTCGATTTTTGAGAAAGTTAAAGGATTTTAAGTGCGCCTTATGGTCCGAAAAATACGGTAATGGATTAAATGGAATAACAGAAATACTAATTCACAATGTGTCTTGAGCCATATATTGTAAGATGTGAAATGCAACATATCTTATATAAGAAAACAATGATGATTTTTTAAAGATAATATTTGAGAACAACTCTTTTTTTTTTTTTTTTTTTTTGGGAGAATTGCATTTAAGAATATTCTTATGATCTCCTTGGTGTTTGTCTTAAGAACCTTCGCAAGTTTTTCTTAAGAAAGCTTTCTTTAATCCGGCTCCTGGATGGCATTGATTGCAACATTGTTCGTTTAAGTTGCAGCTCTGCCACTGTTAAATGTGAATATGTTTACTATTAATCATATGAAAAATGCTATTCAAATATGATCTATACTTTGAAACTCAAATAATTCAAATAATAGCTATGCTAAGTAAAGTGATTTATATTGAAAGTGTGCTGCACTTCATCCAGTTAAACAGGACTAATTACTCTATAATGAAAGCTGCAGTTGGTCAGTGTTCTTTAAACACTGACGATATCCTCGATCTGCTCAGAAAAGCATATCATCTATCCTGATGATTAGATTTATCACGATACGATAAAATATCGTCATATTGCCCACCCCTATGGAAAGGGCAGACGAGTCGCATATCTCAACTCGAACAAGTTCTAGCAAGTGCGACGTGTGACTGTGGTAGCCTAGCGGTTAAGGTACTGTACTCTGAACCAGAAGGTCCAGGGTTCAAGTCCCACCTCTGCCAAGCTGCCACTGTTGGGTCCTTGAGCAAGACCCTTAACCCACAACTACTTGAATTGTAAGACTGTACCAGTTGTAAGTCGCTCTGGATAAGGGCCTCTGCTAAATGCTGTAAATGTAAGTGCATGCAGTGTTGAACAAACGAGTGCCAAGACCGGTCGAGAACCGAATTCGACAAGTTGTGAAGCGGTCGAGTGCCGAGATATGCCTGTATATTTGTAAGGAAGGTCTTATCTCCTCTGTTCACACACTATGCAGCTAAAGGTTTGTAAACATCCCAAAATGGCCATCCCAAAAACAGTATGGAGTCTGTCCCCCCTTTGCTCCTACAGCAGCCTTCACTCCTCTGAAAAAGCTTTGCATTAGATTTTGGAACAGTGTTGGCATTCCAGTTCATCTCCAGGTGTCTGATGGGGTTAAGGTCAGGGCTCTGTGCAGGCCAGCCAAGGTCTCCATCGGAGTTATTAAACCATTTCTTTATGGAATTTGTTTTAGAAGGGCAGGGCAGGACAGGGCAGGAGCTTGATGAGTTGGAGGTGGAAACAGAGTGATATTCTCAGAGGTTTCAGTACAGCCCACTGTACATGACTAGGAATTTAAAACAGAGTTCATTTAAAGCTCAGCGCCAAAGGCTTACATGCACCAAGAAAACAGGTTACAGAAAAGTGCCGTTTAACAACCATCCAGTCAAAGTCCGTTTGCTCCAACGACTGATGTCCTAACCAAATTACTGGTTCTGAACGTCGGTTTTCATTCATTTTTGATTAATTGCCCAGCCCTACTAAAAAGACTGTGTGACTATGATAACGCCTGGTCAATGACAATCTCAGTCAGCGACCGGTTTCTCAGAATGTAATGCGGCCATTAAATGAGGCATATCTGCATTGTTTATGTTTTGATGTCTCTCAGGAAAAGATAAGCCTGAGCCAACGGAGTGTACACCAAAAGAAAAAGGACGAGATTAAGGACCAAGAAGAACAGACTTTTAATACAACTTTTCTTCACCATCTTAAACACGTTTACCAGCATCACATAAACCAGAGTGGCACATCCGGTCCATGAACGACACACAACATACAGGGAACATTATACAAAAGAAATTAGCGCTCTAGACCCTATTGCGATTTATAATTCGGCCATAATCACCACACATCCGGTTATTATTACAGTTTTCATTAAGGCACATCCCGGTAAAGAAAGGCAGACAAGAATATGCCAAACACACTCAACATTATTACAAGAGTGACAGGAATTGGTCTGGTGACTATAAAACAACACTGTGGAAATCTGATGTGTGTAGTGCATGGCATGTTGGAGTCGGGGCACAGAATCACATTAAAATATAGTACCATCAGTTACAGATAAAATAAAGCTCAGGATCATGTGTCCTGTCACCGGCTACCTCTACTCAGTCCGCACGACTCATGCTTTCATCGAGGTGGGTGCAAACAATACGGGAATGGACGTACAGCCACTTCTAAGCTTTGGTAAACTCAATCAAACTGAAACAGAAATCAGTTTACACAGCTAGAGTTCTGAGAATTGCACTTTTAATAAAAAAGCCTTACTCAGCTACATTAAGACAGTATATGAAGATAATCTATGACTAAATCAGGGCTTCACGCCATGCTTACAGAAGCGGATGGTTAAAAACATTCAAACGTCACAGACACAATCAGATGTGTTCTCCCTTAGGATAGGAAATACGTCTCACTATTATTATTAGAGATTAATAAACTAGATTCATTTATAGCTAACCAATGTGAATATATGTGATGAATACAGCAGTTAATGTCTACATGATCTTATTGGTGCTTTTTTTTTTTAGGTGTATGATAGTTGAGTAGAATTGTGCTCATTTCTTTCTGGCACCACTGGGGTTCGAACCTAGATTACTGCGTTGCTGGGCTACCGATTACACTGCGCCTGTGTTAATTTCTTATTTAAAATAAGCTTACAAAGCTCAGTACTGTAAAAACCGTCAGTTTTGTACAGCCTATTTCCACAGGGAATCGGCACCATCTGGTGGTAGAACTGTGGAACTACATGTCCTATATAACGTCCTATGATAGATGCCGGATTCAGCGGTAAAACTAATTCATGTTTCATACCCACTTAATCCAAATCAGGGACATGGAGGAGCCCGGGTATATCCGGCAGCACAGTTGTAAGGCGGTAACTGATATTGGACAGGGCACCAGTCCACTGCAGGGTGCAAGTACACATCTTTCCTTGTGAGGAATTTCCATTGACATGAATGGCAGTGAAGGATTACTGTAACAAATTAATGCTACACCTACCCCTAACCTTAACCTCAGCAACATAAAGCAAATATTTCATTTGGTTTTTGAAATTAAAGCTGCAGTTTTTTTTTGTTTTTTAAAAGAAAAGGCAATTAAAGAAGAAAGGACCAGAAAAATGGTCCTAACAAAGTCAAAAACGCCAGGCTTTCCCATCTTTGTGAGGACATTTGGTCCTCAGAAGTATAGCTAGCAAGCACGCACACACACACACACACACACACACACACACACACACACACACACACACACACCCCAATACGTCCTTTGGAATGTAGGAAATTCACACAGACAACATACAAACTCCACACAACTGGCAACCAGGCCTGGGTCTCTGGAGCTGTGAGGTGCCAGCGCCAACCACTGTGCCCCCCTGTGGTGACAGTGATTATAATTAATGAGACTAATGCCCAAATCAGTTGCTATAAAAGAGACACCGGAAAGGAGCAAATTATAAGATGAAATAAGAAAGAAATTATAGATCTTAAAGGAAATATTTAATCCGCAAATTAGATGCCAGTGGTACCGACAACTGCTGTATTTACCACAAACGTGCACATGGTTAGAACTTAACTGATCCATATTCCTAGTGTTAAGAAAGTTGAGGGTTCGAATCGAAATCCATTCAAGCCACGTGCAGTAAGACGACCCATGTACTGCAATACAACGATAAAAACGAATGCGATATAAAACAAAATGCAAAGACAAGAACTTGGCACTTCAGACACAGAAAGGCGTGACGAGCGCGACGAGCGCAAGCATGTCAGGAAAGATCAGAAAATCTTCCAAAACGATAGGGAATGGTGCAACGCCCAGGACAGGTCTCGTGCTGTATGCTGGATAAGGGGTCGGAATCTCAAGTCTGAATCCATGATATGTTCAAGAACACCTTTAAATCTGAAAAATAATAACTGTGCATTCCTGTTCGAGGTCTGCGAGAAATACTCATGAGAAGAAATTGAGCAGCCGGAGAAACAGGAGCAAGAATTATGAACCGTGACGGCATGATTACGTGCAGAAAGTCACACGAGGCTGGAACCGTGAGACGGCGGCAAAGCAGATCCCACAGGAAGTGATCTCGTGGCGGCTGGAATGTGGTAGACATCACGCAGTGGTTACTGTGCTTTTAAAAACACTGAAGCAAATCGTGGCGAACAATAAATCAAGCAGTAACAATAGATCCATTTAGTGTAAAAATATATACATATAATACTATTTCATTTTATCCACACAGGAGAGAATAAACTGGACATCTGATTATGAAGGGGGCGGCAAAACGGACGTCGAAAATGAGGAGCGGCCGGTGGAAATCTGGAACGTACCGTACAAACTCAGGATTTCATCCAACATAGTCTTTATAGTGAGCCTCGGCGCTCGCCGGCTGTCCCGATCTAAAAACGAGCCCTCTGTCTTTTCAATCACAAAAAAGGATCCCGGTGAGGTCTGCTGCCGTGTCCCCTCTGAGCCCCAGCACTAAAGATCGGTGACTTTGTTCTCCAGCGCGGCGGCGATCTGCTGCAGCCGGAGCGTCAGCTGCTTACTCTGGGCGGCTGGGTCGTCCTCCAGCGACGAAATGATCTGTGCAGAAATCACAGCACAACACGTTACCCCATGTGACGAAGAGGACGAAGGGTTTGATGAAGCAGAACGAAAGTGAAACTCACTCCATCGTAGTACTTGCTGGCGTACTGGTACAGCTGGTGTAAGGCCACCTGAGTGTTCAGCTTGTCTGTGTGGGACTGGACAGAATAGCGATACAGGTTACTCTAAAGTCACCTCTGATGAACGCTCTGATGTTCACACGGTGCATGTGCACTCACCCGGGAGATCTCAGCCAGGTGCGTGTTCATGTCCTGGTCACTGACCTGCACCATCTGACGGATGCCTCTGTAATATCTGTAAGATTGGGGGATAGATGGAGAGGGGGATCAGTTTAAGGAGATCAGGGTTAGATGCATTGGTTTATAAATAAGTGTCAGTGTTTGGTGAAGTGATGAATGCATGAATGGATGGATGGATGGGCGAATGAATGAAGTGTTGGATGAAATGAGTAGGTGGAAAATTGTAGGGATGAATGACGGGGTAGTTTACTGATGGATTGATGAATGGATGGATGATTTGGGGGAGTTATTGAATGGATTGATGAAAGATGGGGTGGTTGGATGGTTGGTTGGTTGGATGGATGAGGAGTAGTTGGATTGATGGATTGTTAGATGGATGAACGATGGAGTAAATGGATTGATGGATTGTTGGATGGATGGCAGATAGTTGGATGGATGGATCGCATTGTTGGATGATGAAGTAGTTGGATTGATGGGGTAGTTAGATTTTATTTATTATTAAAAGGATAAATGGATGTCAGGGTTGATGGATGGATGGATGAGAGGTAGTTGGATTGATATGATGGGGTAGTCAGATTATATTTATTGTTCAATAGATAAATGGTTGTCAGGATGGATGGATGGATGGGGGATAGTTAGATTTATAGATTGTTAGATGGACAAATAACAGGGTTATTGAACTGTTAGATGGATTGTTGGATGGATGTCGGGCAGTTTTACTGATGGATTGTTGGATGGATAAATGATGGGGTAGTTGGATTGATGCTTGGGTAGATGAGTGGATTTAAATAGATTTATAGGTATAGATCTAGATATATAGAGTGGTAAATGGATGGATGGATGATGGGGTAATTGGATTGATGGTTGAATGAATGAATTAATGACAGGTAGTTAGATTGATGGTTGGGTAGATGAGTGGATTTAAATGGATATAGATTTGGTAATTGGATTGATGGATGGTTGGGTGGATGGACGAATGAATGATGGGGTAATTATACTGTTAGATGGATGGATGAATGAATGATGGGGTAGTTGAATTGATGGATGAATGAACGAATGACAGGTAGTTGGATTGATGGTTGGGTAGATGAGTGGATTTAAAGGGATAAAGATTTGGTAGTTGGATTGATGGATGGTTGGGTGGATGGATGAATGAATGATGGGGTAAATGCATTGATGGATGGATGAATGAATGAATGACAAGTAGTTGGATTGATATGATGGGGTAGTCATTTTATTTATTGTTCAATAGATAAATGGTTGTCAGGATGGATGGATGGATGGGATTGTTGGATGGACGAGTGTGTGGATGGATGAGTGGATGACTGATGAGAGTAATGAGTGGGAAGTTGGATGGATAAATCAAGGCACGGGTAGACGAATAAACGTTAATGGATGGAGGGGTGGATGGATTGTAGGATAGACGAGTAGGTTGATATGATTTGACAGATTGATGGATGAATTGGTTGAGATTGATCAATAGATGGTTGGTAGGACCAGCAGAAGGGTGGATTGGTTGTCATATGGATATTTGGATGGATGAGGGCATGGATGTGTGGATGAATGAAGAGAGAGAGAGAAAAATTTTCACAAAACAGCAAGTGATTCAACCAGTTAACAATGAACTCACTCTTCGACCATCTTCTTATATGTGGGGATCTCTTTTGCATAAAGGAGCTTGTTGCTTGGAGACTCCTACAATGAGATGGAAAAAGAAGGGAAATAAAGTAGTAGAGTGAGAAAGCTCGACTGCAGAAGCTACAGGAGAAACGTCTTGGCACAGGCAAAGCATTAGTTCAGTTTGTTTAAAAAAAAAAAAAAAAGATTACGCTCATTTAATTTATTATCCCAAACTTTAGCAGAGTCGCTGAATAATCACTCACTGTGGTCAGCTTGTGCTCGGTCTTGGTGCAGGCATCCATGAAGGTCTGGGCGATGACAGACAGGGACGCGTCCACCACCTCGGCTACGTGCACGTCGAAGATGAAGTGAGGGTTCTTCAGGATGTTCACCCAGAAGCGCAAAGGCAGACTGAGGAGAGAAAAAAGTTTGTGAACCTCTTTAGAACGACTTCTGCATAGCTTACTAAAAACATCATTCACACTCTGCACAAGGTAGCAACACAAATTGTCTTCACTAATACTTTTAATTAAACATTCACTCTAAAAACGTACTGTCCTGTGCAAAAGTCTTAGGCCACCATTAGATTTGTTGTTTTAGCAATGGTATAACCTAGCATATATAACGTTGACGATTGGTCCCAAAATTTTAAACTTAGATCCGTCACTCCATAATCCTCCACTGATCTTCATTCAAATCTGTGAGCTTTAGCACATCTTAGCCTTTTCACCTGTTCCCCTTATGAAAAAGTGGAGAACCACTGCTGGCCAAGCTTCTTTAGACTGTAAAAGGGTCCACCTGGCATCCCACTGTCTAAGTCTAAGGACAGGTCACTAAATACTGGAGTCTACAGCTTTTTTCCTATTTTTTCTTTCAGTTGTTTAATACTGCATACACACGTCCTGTATTCTCTGACTGCATTCTAGTGAAGAGACTGAGAAATAAAAACATTATATTGTTCCTAAAACAATGTTATATCTAATCTAATGTTGGCCTAAGACTTTTGCACAGTACTTTATGCAATGAGACCATATTCATGTCACTCTGAATGCTGTTGTACCTGTTGGTTTTCCATATGTGGATGGTCTCCTCGTCCACGTTGTCATGTTTGCGAGCCTGCTCGTCCAGGAAGTCGAAGAAGTACTTAACAGCCGGAGGAACCGCGGCTCCTGAACACAGCACGCTGCGGAAGAAATCGTCCACGAACTGCTGCAGCGTGCCCTGTAGCGCACAAAAGGGTGCGTTACTAAAAACGTCCGATCTTTCTTCATCACGTTTTATGTTACAACATATGGAGTTATGACACTAATCTGCAGTACAAAACCAATAGCTCACACTATGATGACTGGAAACCAGTGATTAACCTGAACTTATATTATTCAGCCATAAATCGGAAGGAAACTGCTGTTTGTGTTAATATTACGCTGACAACATTTTAAGATACTTTATTAGGTACATCTGTGGTACTCAATGCAGACACGGTGAAGACAACCTGCTGAGCTTCAAATCCAGAATCAGAATGGGGAAGAAAGGTGATTTAAGTGACTTTCAACATGGCACGGTTGTTGGCGCTAGACGGGATGGTCTGAGTTTTTCAGAAACTGCTGATCTACTGGGATTTTCGCACACAGCGCCATCTCTAGGGTTTACAGAGAACAGTCCAAAAAAGAAAATCCAGTGAGGGCAGCTTTCTGGGTGAAAATGCCTGGTTTATTCAGAGCAGAATGCAGACTGGTTCGGGCTGGCAGCAGTAAGTCAAATAACCACTCGATACAACTGAGGTGTGCAGAAGAGCATCTCGATATACAACACGTCAAACCTTGAGGCCTATGGGCTACAGAAGCAGAAGACTCCACCCTGCCTTTTCTCAGCAGCTCAGGCTGCTGGTGGTGTTATGGCGTGGGAGGTGTTTTCTTGGCACACTTTGGACCCACTGATAACAACTGAACATTGTTTAAACGCCACAGCCGACCTGAGTATTGTTACTGTCCCCTTTTTGACCACAATGTTCTGAAGGCTACTTCCAGCACAATACTCAGATCATCTCAAGCTGGTTTCTTGAACATGAGTGAGTTCTCTGTACTCAAACGGCCTCCACAGTCACCAGATCTCAGTCCAACAGAGCACCTTTGGGATGTGGTGGAACGGGAGATATGAAACAGATGTTCAGCAAAAAATCTGCAGATGTGATGCGATCACATCAGTATGGACCAAAATCTCTTGAGGAATGTTTCCAGCAACTTGCTGAGTCTATGAAATGAAGAATTTTGGCAGTTCTGAAGACAAAACGTGGTCCAACTCAGTCCTAGCACGATGTATGTCATAAAGTGGCCAGTTTGTGTAGGAATACAAATCATCTAAGTGTTAATTAAGTAATAACATGCTGGAATGAGGTACGAATTCCCATAAGCTATAATATAATAAACTATAACGGCAGCCACAGAGTAATAGCCCTACACTTGATCTGTACTCGGTTTACCTTCATGGAGAACAGCCTGGTCAGGTAGATCTCAGTGATGTTCTTAACAGGAGCTTTTTCTTTCATGCTGCCCCTTTTAGACTTGGACACTTCATCCAGCTCATCAGCTGGCCTCACCAGATGGTACACTTTATCATCCTCCAGCAGAGCGCTCCCTAAAAACAAAGCAGCAGATGTGGATTATGGGTTTTACGTGTCAAACACGTCTATCTGGTGATTCATACATACCAACTACACACACAAAGCACTCACCTCTCCATGATCAATACATGGCTGCTTATGAAGGCAACAATTACATTTGAACTTGGCATTTAGTATAAAGACTTAGTAGATTTAACTTCTATAAACTTGTATTGTACATAAGTAAATGGAATGCAAGCACAGAGAGATGAGTAAAGGACTGTGGAAGCCTAGCGGGTAAGGTACTGAACTAAGGACCAGAAGGTCCAGGGTTCAAATCCCACCTCTGCCAAGCTGTCACTGTTGGGTCCTTGAGCAAGGCCCTTAACCCACAACTGCTTAGATTGTAAGACTGTACCAATTGTAAGTCACTCTGGATAAGGGAATCTGCTAAATGCTGTAAATGTATAGGGAAGCACTGTTCAAAGACACTGCAATCCACGTCCGTTAATATATATTAACAATTATATTTGGCTGAAAATGAAAATGGCTCTCTTTATTATTAAGTTTATGATTATTATACACCATATAACATACATTAAGAGTCTAATAATGTTGGGTTATCAGCACCACAGGGGATAAAACATGCAAACCCACTTTCTTCATGGCTGTCTTGGTGCTGGTCGAAAGACTGCTGAGTGTGCAGAACTCTGGACAGGACTAAAGTGGCATTGTCTCTCACCTATAGGAAAAACAACATGCACCGAAACATGACTATCAGGACGTACAGTCAGACAAGGGAAACAGAAACCGGTCGAACTGAAAAATCTCGTAAGTGTGACGTCAATTACACGTATTCACTACCGCACAGTGATTAGCAACACAAAGTCATTCTGAAACGGAGACTGTGTGTTTGTGTACAATTTCATATGATTGAGGAGCAAGTGCTAATCTGATGCGCAATTTGCGCCACATGCTAAATGTGCCGAGAGCGTCAGGCAATATTTCCAAAGCTTGAAAATAATTTTATATTGTGTATATTAATGACTGCAAGGCAAGTACTAATCTGAGGGACAGCAAATAAACATATCACAGATATTAAACCAAACCATTTTTGTTTCATAGCTGAACATGCTGGCTTTGTGAGGAATAGCCCAAACAACCAAATCATTTTAATTAATGGCATGTGTTTTCGAAGCAAATGGAGGACAGACATTATGGAATCACTCAATGTTGAGGGAAAGGAGTTATGGAATCTTCAAAATTCACCAATTGCATTGCTTACTTTGGCTTTAATGAAGGCCTGAATTCTTTGAAGCATGGACTTCACTAACTAAAAACAATTCTAAGCTGGTTCCAACTCCTTGACTATCAGTTGACAGATCAGCATTTCAGGATGGACAGCCAATTTTTTTATTTATTTCCAATTGTACTGGGATCTGGACTGTTTCCTGGCCATGTCATGGAGTTGATCTGCCCATCCTGAAGAACAGCTTTAACACTGTTTGCTCTGCGGCAAGATGCTTTATCCTGAAACATGACTTCAACAGTCCAACATTTAACTCTACACCTGTGCATTGACTGTTGAGGTAAGGTTTATGATCGCCCCTGATGCCTTCTCAGCTGATATGTTTCCCCAAATCATAAATGAGCTTGGAAATCTGATTGTGTTCTTCAGCCAGTCATCTTTATAGAGTTCATTAGAACAGCATCAGACAAAGGACAGCATCATCTCTTTGGCCAACACAGATTCCTGATTCACCACTAAATATCACTTATCTGATCATCCATGATTGCTTCTCTTTAGCCCACTGTAAGCTTGTTTTCTTCTGTTTAGGTGTTAGTGCTGGTTTTAGTTGATCTTTTCTATATGTAAATCCCAATTCATTCAGTCCATTTCTTAGTTCTGTCACAACCACTGACTCCCATTTCCATCCATTCGATTTTCCATTTGTTTTGTTGTGCATTTTCCATATTGGCATGTCAGAACCTGTTTGCTTTCCTTTTATAATCTTCCAATATTAGTTGCATTTGCACCAAATTTTATACACAGATGTCTGAGAGTAATAAACATCTGTTGCCACACTCCATGTTAGACTGACAATGTCTTGTTGGGGCCAAGTTTTTGTCAACTCCAAAAGCTTGTTATCGTCTCCAAGAACTCATGTTTAACTGAAGACTCATTTATAGACTTTTGCGGGTGTGTGTTTTAGAAATGCAAACCAGGTGATTTCACTTTTTTTTTCCCTTAACAATGAGTGATTCCATTTTTGTGAAAAAAAATATGCCTTTCATTAAAATGATTTAATTTGTTTGAGGTATGCTTCATAAAGCCAGAACGTTCCAGTATTAGGCAAATAGCTTGGTGTCATATCTATAATTTATTTCTTGGCTATGAAGTAAATAGCTGGGTGAACATCCACTAAGTGGGGTAATTCCATATTTTTTCTCCAGGGTTAGTAAATGTAATGCTAAATGTGTATAATTGCTTTGAATCCGTGACAAGGATAATACACTGAACCCAAATAGCCAGGCAATTATTGCTCTTGAGGACAGCTTTTGCTCCCTAGGGTCTATTTCGTCCACCTAATGCCCCTCTCAACCCACTATGACGGCACCCCCGAGCACTCACATTGTAATGGGCCAAAGTGTTGAGACGTTTCCACCTGCCCTCCCTCTGCGATGTTAGATCCATGTCAGACAAAATTTGCCCTGTTGAGCCAGGACGCCATTCTGTGAAAGAGAAACCCCATACCACACTCAGCAGAACAAAAAGGCTGTCACATACCATGCAGCTGTGTTTTACTTTATGAGCGATACGTAATTTGTGTTATTTTAACTGAAAACCTTACCCAAAGCCACACTTTCCACAGTGGGTCTCTGAGAGTAGGGAAGGTTGCGGTAAACCTGCTCGATGATTTTCTCTTTCACCTGAGAGATGGTGTCACAGTTCAACACCTTGACTGGTGTAACATCAGGACCCTCACCGTGGACCAGCACCTGCAGAGTCTGAAGATCGAGCAACAGGCAGTTATACAATCAGAATAAAGATACTCCAACCTCTCAGTAAGCACGCAGAAAATAAAAGTAAAAGGAGAGTGCCATAGATCATCACAGCCGGGAAATTATTCGTGATGCACATAACCCTGGGTGTTCTATACCTTCATACAAACAGTTTTTCAAAATAAATTAAAGAAGCCCTGAATTTCATACTGAAAAGGCTTTAAAACTGACAATACCTTCCACCAAGAAGTAGGTCCATGAGTTGCTGCTACATAACAGTAAACAATTCCCTAACCTGCTCAAACACAGTATGCTACAAAAAGTGTATGGGTGTCCCAGTACGAGTTAGTGTATGTTTGTGTCAGGGTGAGTAAGGCTTCTAACCTGGACTTTTTCCATCCTGGACTGTAAATTAAAGCCAGGAAAAGCACAATTGTTTGTGGTATTAGTTAAGACTGCATTGTGATCACAAAAACAACAGCAATTCAGGTACAGGTGTGCCCCGGTTTACAATGGGGTTTCGTTTCGATAATCCAACTGCAAGTTGAATTTATCGTAAACCAAGGAGTTTGGATGTACAGTGGTCCCTCGGTTCTCAGACAAGTACCGAGCAAATATGTTTCCCATAAGGAATAATGTAAATTGAATGAATCCATCCTGTATAAGCATTATATGCATTAATGGAGTTGTATTGTACAGGAGCTCCCTGATTTATGATGGGGATACGTTCAACAAATCCATCATAAGTTAAATGTATCATGAACTGATGAGTTTAACGAGTGTTTGGTAAAGACGTCTATACTGTATAATAGTAATGGTTGGCCAAAATCATTAACACAAAGCTTATTTTGTAATAAAGTGTTGAAAAATCTCATGGAATTTTGGTGAGTAATGGACTGAAAGTAAAAAGTACAAGCAAAACACTTACTCTATTGGTGAACTCCAGGTGCTAGCATAGCTGCTAAGTTAACCGCAGCCTGTGTTTCTTTAATAATTAACCTTTTTAAGACCCATGGGGAATGATTTGCACTAAGCCTACAGTACTGTAGATGTACAAATAAAGAAACACATAATAAACAGCGGAGATCTTCACTGAGCAAGGGCTACTGTGAATCTGAATCACTGTGTACTGAATCATGATTCGAATTTCGGCTGAAAAGTCACGACTCAACTCACACAAGTTTAAGCGAGTCCCGAGCAAACGACGAGAAGCGAGAAAAATGTTTCTACTCAAAATGGGTCGAGAACCGAATTCGTCGAGTTACGCAGTATTCGAGAACCGAGGTCCCACTGTATCGTTAACCGAACCATATAATCCAAGGAGCACTTGATTACAAACCTCCTGCAACAGTATGCACAGTACACATCCACAGAACAATGCTAACAAGCAAACATCATCCTCTGTCTGACAGCTTCTCATCCATATGCATTGTTTGAATTCCACGATAATATGGACGCTCCAGGACGGCTCGACTCAAAACAAATGGGTCAAGAATTAAAACGTTCTGAATGTAAGAAAAAAAGTCCTGCAAAGGTGGTAATGGAGTGACTCACCAAGACGCAGTACTCGACGTCATCTCCCAGCAGCCCCGTATCATTCAGAGTGTACTTGGCCTTCTTCAGCTTAGCATCCACCGGTCCTTTTTCTACTTGATGTTTAATAGCTTTAAAAAGCTTGTAGAGTGGCTCACCAGCTGAGTCCTAAAAGCAAAAACAATCATGTATATAATCTAGGGCTATTGTGGACTCCAGGGAAAGATTACCAGCTCCTGAGAGACTGGAAGACATCCGCCAGCCTACCAGAAAAGCTCCGGGCTTAAAATGAGATCCTAAGTGGCAGAATTCAGAGTAGCTGCAAAAAAACAGATGGCTTACCTTGAGGAACTGGTAGAGGCAAATCGACATCCAGTTACACAGCATCCTCTCGACTACGGTCTCTGATCTACAGGCAGCACACAGACATGGCATATTCATGCGATCAGTGACGAGCGGATTTGCAGTGCATTCATTCACTCATTCGTTCATTTTATCAAGCATCTCTTTTTCCTGCCTTTTCACGGTTTTATTTTGGTTTCCTCCATGTATGCCCTTTTCCTGTGCTGTAAAGCACTGAACTATGAAAGGTGCTATATATCATTTATTTTAGCATTTCAGAGGGGTCCCATAAACAGAAGCAGTATCACTAAGACTATAACATTTATTATTTTTGTCTAGCTGAGAGCAGAAGTCTAATATTCCACTATTTCACCACTGTGGTGAACCCAGTCTATCCTATTTACACTGAGCAGGCTTGTATGCTGTGTATCTGTGTATCTAATCAGCTATTTCTGTCTGATCATCTGTACAGCAGATCTATCTGTCTGTCTGCATTTCCAGCATTCACCCGTAAAGTCAAATCAAATTCTACAGTGCTTTTTTTTTTTAAATTAACAACAGAGCATTGTCTTATAACCGAGGGTCCCAAACCCCAACAAGCCTAGGGCATAGTTGCAAAGGAAAAACTCCCCAAATGTTATAAGGACGAAACCTTGGGAGAACCAAGTCTCAGAAAACCCAATGAATAAGCCTTTGGTAAGACTAAACGGGAGATTTAGTGATTAATAATAAAATAATTATGGTATTGCATATCAGTGCCATCTTTAAGCCATATTTACACAGACTTTCCCCAAGAGCTTTTATATCACTCCAGAAAGTATTACTACAAACACATACTTTAGGAATGGGGCTCCCTTATTTCTCTAAAAACACAAACTAGACTGCAGCCCAGAACATTTTTGAGCTTCACATTTCCAAGGTCTTGGCTTCCCTCCTTGGCTCTGGTTACTGTCTGTGAGTGGGTTTCCTTTGCCTTCCCAAAACATGTCAGTAGGAGGACTAGCTACTTTAATCTGCCTCTAGGTATTTATTCAGTTATGTATTTATTTATTAACACCATGTCAGCATCAATGGCTATATCCATGACAGGAGCTGGACAAACACTCCGACACTGGTTCAACTCTAGACCAGACATGACTGGAGTAGCACAACCCTAGCAGCAGCTGCAGTCGATTTACAAATATAACCCACACCGTGGTGGTTTTATCTCTGGCAGACTGCTGTATGTATATCTGAGCTGCACCCGCTTTGGTTTTGCACTACAGATTTTGCAGTTAAGTCCTGCTGGTTCAATCGGTTCTGGTCCAGTGCGTCCGAGTGCCGCATCTCACCTGCGGAGCATCAGTTTGGGATTTTTGTTGTGCACATGTTCCTCCATCAGCTCGAGCAGCAGGATCCTCATGATCTCAGTGTAATACTCCAGCTTCCCGTGCAGCGCCACGGTCAGCAATGAGGCAAAGTACACCTTGCTCCTGGCATTGAACTCCTGCTGGCTCTCTAGAGTGCGAATGAACTACACAAGACAGACAGTAGACCATTAAAAAGGGGAAAATAAAAAATAACAGTTTGTAAGTAAAGTGTTGTTCACTTCTTGTGTATTCTTTCACTGGACAGAAACAGTATGCTCAAAAGAGAAGTTATCTGTAATGCACTGAAGCTAAAAGGGGAGAGCTTCTCCTGGACTGCATATCTACAGGAAAAGGAAAGAAAACCTTGAGATGCAAAGCCACAGACAGGTTTAATGAATTACAGGAAGACGTACATTGATGAGGAAGGTCTTGCTATTGAGCAGGTTAGAGAACTGGTTGAGGGCCTGGTCCACGATGGCCCTGCGGTTTTCTGGGATGTCCAGCTTGCCGGTGATCATCACGTCGTTGGCACCGTCTTTTGATGGAAGGAAGAAGACCCGATCCGTGTAGGTCTTATAATCCAGGAAGGGAATGCGAGCTTCACTCATATCACTGGTATGGTCTTCCATCTCAATCATCAGATCTGTAAACGAGAGAGAGAGAGAGAGAGAGAGAGAGAGAGAGAGAGAGAGAGAGAGAGAGACACACAGACAGAGAGAGCAAGAGAGAGAGAGACAGACAGGAAGAGAGAGACAGTAAGTTGTTGGTTTATTTTGACATGTTCATGGGTGAACTTTTCTTCAACTGACACTTGCAGCAGCAAAAGAGTGCTAGGTAATTCTTTTTTGGGGGGCACATTTTTGGGGGCACATACCACAGTAAAGTGGGTCTGATGATGCCCCTGACTACAACAATAATAAAGTAATTTTAAATTACTTTTCTATTTAACACTAGCTTCATTAGGATTTCTTGAGTCTGAGGACATTCCCCCCTTGGTATGAAGCATCAGGGGGCCATTAGCTGACTGTTCATATGTAAATGCAAGCTTTTTGTGCCATCTGTCAGTCTGTTATCGAGTCAGCAGAACGTTAGAGACTTTTGTAGACTATGCCCCTTGCACTTGGCGACCCTGCTTGTTCATTTTTCAGTAATACCCATCATCAAAAAGAATAATACTATTAATAATAACAAAATAGCATTGACTATCTATCCATCCATCCGCCTATATCTATCCATCTCTCTCACACACACTTTTGCAAAAGTCTTAGGCCACCATAAGATTTGGTATTTTAGCAACCGTATAATACCCATATATAATTATTTCTGAGTCTCTGAAATACAAACAGTATATACAGTATGTACTGTATATGTCCGAAAATAAAAATTCAGAACAAAATGGTTTCTATACGCAAAAGTCAGTAATTCGTTTGACATCCCCGTACTAAACACATCCTGAACCCTTGTGGGAAGAGTCCTGAAGTTTTCTGAAGTAATCTTCTGGTATATTGAGGTCTGAACTCTTTTTTTTGTTACTGGATTTTGCTTAAAATCTTATCTCACTGTAAAGCTGCAGCACATTGATTCACTCAGAACCTCCTTACTTCATTCACACCCTCTCACACCCTCTCACACCCTCTCACACCCTCTCACACCCTCTCACACCCTCTCACACCCTCTCACACCGATTGAGAAAATGTCTGAATGGACAGAACAGCCCCTGTGGTAAAAGTCACAGAAATGTTTAATGCTTGTTACGGGATTAATGTGTTACCACACACAGTGCAGCGCCCTCTGCTGAGTACGGGGGGGTGCCTGGTTGCAGAACGAGCAAAACTGCTCACCATGCTAACCCCTGTCCACCATCAAAACACTACAATGGGCACATGAGTGTCTGAACTGGACCTCTGAGCAATGGAAGGAGACCAGTAGAACATTTTAATGATCTTCATCCTGTGCTTCTAAGCCGAACAGAGCAGGACTATGTGAGAGAAGAACAGACAGAAATCTGTGAAGGTGTAAGTGACTGCATACCTGTGAACTCTTTCTTACACCGGTCCCTCACACTCTCCTCCAGACTCTCCAACTGGTGCCTCAGTTTTTCGTACTCTCTCTCCGCCTGCTGGCTCTTTCTCCTACAAATACACACATCGTAAGGCACCAGTCGATTTATTCTGGCAAAAGACTGCACTAGCGGTACCGGCGCATCCCGAAGAGCATGGCTGGTATTGGCAGCTTCATTTACCGATAGCAGTACACAGACACGGCGATGAAGAGCAACATGGGCAGGATGACGGCTGGGATGATGATGTGCAGAGGCGGCTCGGTCTTCTCTTCGTAGTACACGTCGCCCACCTTCCATTCGCCATGGCCAAACTTGACCTGAGCGCAAGAGAAGAAGATTGCTGAGAGAGCATGTGCGAAAGCATGAAGGAAATGCATGCTGGGTAAAGGGAATTCTCGCTCTTACCACCAGGTCCATGAGGTCTGAACTGGTGGCTCTGCGCTGGCGCCTGGATCGGGATTTAGGCTGCTTTTCCGGGGCGTTCAGGAACATGTTCTCGTTATTCAACATGGTGATCTTGCACGGCGCGTCCCCCACGAACGCCTGAGCCTCCTGAGCAGTCATGGCCTTGGCCAGACCTTGACCCTGTGTCACAAGAGAAGACATTTACAGAAACTGTTACTGTACGGGGAATTGTCACCCTTTAGTACTGAAGGATTCTGAAGACACGCTCCCTCCTCCTTCCGAAGCACCAGGGGGCCATCAGGCAACTGTTCATATGTCAATGCATGATTTGTGCCATCTCTCTGGGCACCCTGTTCTTTTGCAGAACATGATGATTCTACGTCAGCTCAGTTAAGCTGTGGTACTTACACTGACGATAATGATGGTGTTTTCGCTGATGGGCTTCTTTTCAAACATGTCGAAGGTGGGATCTGCGAAATATTCGAACGTCGTCAGGTTCACCTCAATGTTGTCCATCTGGATGACGATCCTGAAGGACGGATCCTCTGACGTAACGTTCACCGGTGGAGAGAGGAATTCCAGGAGAGTATCGTTCCATGTCTGAAGCTCATGCACAAACTGTGGATAACAGTATCAGGCTGAGCTTCATTTTTAAGAAAATCTTTATTCCTATTTTTCAATGCCATCCAAAGACGAAAAAATTAAAATGGTGTTAACCAATATTATCGTGTTAATTGCAGTTAACTGTGGCTTTGCTTGCTTGTAATTTTCAGAACGTTTGTTTTTTTTAAAAAGCACTACAGCCATATTCAGTGGACAATGTACAATACTGTGCAAAAGTCTTAGGCCACCATTATACCATTGTTTTAGCAAAAAGCTGAGCAGTAGCAGCCTCTGGCAGCTTCATCAAGATGCCAACTTGATCCTTCTACAGGACAATATCTTTTTAATGCAAAATATATTTTGTATTAAAACAGCTGTATAAAATACTGTAGCGTCCAAAAACAATACTGCACCCTATAGGCCAATGTTGCTATATATGGGCTGTTGAACACAAGGAATAGTGATGAAGGAATATTTTCAGTGCCTCATTGAGTCAAATAACAACTGTGTTAACATGTCCTACAATTATTGCATGTAAAATACATTCAGATGGCAATCAGCTTAGGAAAGCAAGTTTCACATCTAAATCACCTCGACATTGCTGGGCTTCTGGTTGAACTCGGCAACTGGCAGCACTTTCATAACGGCTCTCTGAACCAGACTGAAACCCGTCCCCTCTACTCTGATCGTCCGGCCTCCGCTGAAATCAACACAAAACACACAGTAATGCAGCCTGCCTGGCTTCCATACACAGGGGCATGCTCAAACACGTACACAAGCGCACACAAACGTAACAACTCGTTTTATGGAGCTGCCCAGGCGTGTGCAACCCGGAGAAGTTTGAACCCGTGCCCTTTCTGGCCTGTATAATAATTGGTTTTTGTGGCCTTGGGGTGACTTGCTGAGAAAATAGTGCAAGTCTTCAACACAGTTGTGAAACCTGCTAACAAAGCAGTTTCTAAAAACACATCTTGGCTTGGCTTCGTCACTCTTCATGCCTTCATGTTAATATCTCAGCTCAGCTCCAGTCACATGGCAGCACCACAGCATTCAATAGGTGATGATGACAGTCTCTTACATGCTATTGATTCGGTTTACATTTTTCTTAACACTAACTCATACAAAACTGCACCTTATTTCTGAAGAAACCAAACAGGGTTCAACATGAACTTTTTTCACCCAACTTGGCAAAATATCTACTGTCTTGAACAAATCTTTGTATTTTCAAGATTTATTCACATAAATAAGCACACAAGTATACTTTTATTTATTTTCTTTCTGTTTTAACAGGATTCCCATAAAACTTCACATACAGTGGGGCAAAAAAGTATTTAGTCAGTCACTGATTGTGAAGTTCTCCTACTTAGAAAGATGAGAGAGGTCTGTAATTTTCATCATAGCTACACTTCAACTATGAGAGACAAAATGAGGAAAAATAATTCCAGGGAATCACTTTGTAGGATTTCAAAAGAATTTAATTGTAAATTATGGTGGAAAATAAGTATTTGGTCAATAACAAAAATTCACCTCAATACCCATGTTGGCAATGACAGAGGTTAAACATTTCTTGTAAGCCTTCACCAGGTTGGCACACACTGTAGCTGGTATTTTGGCCCATTCCTCCATGCAGATCTCCTCTAGAGCAGTGATGTTTTGGGGCAAAATGGACATTCAACTCCCTCCACAAATTTTCTATGGGGCTGAGGTCTGGAGACTGGCTAGGCCACTCCAGGACCTTGAAATGCTTTTTATGGAGCCACTCCTTCATTGCCCGAGTGGTGTGTTTGGGATCATTGTCATGCTGGAAGACCCAGCCACGTTCCATCTTCAATGCTCTCACTGATGGAAGGTGGTTTTGGCTTAAAATCTCACGATACATGGCCCCGTTCATTCTTCCCTTAACAAGGATCATCCGTCCTGTCCGCTCTGCCGAAAAACAGCCCCAAAGCATGATGTTTCCACCCCCATGCTTCACAGTAGGTATGGTGTTCCTGGGATGCGACTCAGCATTCTTCTTCCTCCAAACACGACGAGTTGAGTTTTTACCAAAAAGTTCTATTTTGGTTTCATCTGACCACATGATATTCTCCCAATCCTCTTCTGGACCATCCATATGCTCTCTGGCAAACTTCAGACGGGCCTGGACATGTACTGGCTTAAGCAGGGGGACACGCTTAGCACTGCAGGATCTTTTGTATGTGTTTGCACTATGAAAAATGTGGCTTTAATCTCCTTTAAACTGAACATACGTATAGTGACAATAAAGGCATTCTGTTCTATTCTAGATTTTCTCAAATTTGCCATGCTGCGCCTCCAATAGCTTCCAGTTTAGGAACCACTGCTCTAAAGCATGTTGTTTTGGCCTGTGTGGTACAGTATGTTATGATCTTCCAGTGACTCTTACATTTTGTTCTAGTAGGTGAAGTTACCTTGAGAAGAAACATAATATTCAGAATCATCAAGTTTTCCTCCTGACATGCCACTGAAATCTCATACAGAACTCGGCTACAGAAATCAGGGCAGCAAACTGATTCTAAACAGAGCTCTATGTAACCAAGCATGCAATTTTTGGTCAAAGCCAATTAACACTGACTCTTGTGAGGCATTGCAAAAGAAAATACAAAATGTCCTGCATATCAGAGAAGATGACTGACCACATGTAGCTTGATTGAGGATAGAAGTTCTGGATCTTGGGGTTTTCCGAATATATGAAGGCCTTTTTCACGGACACAACGGTCACTCCGTATTTCATTTCCACGTTGAGGGGCTCAGTGGGAACCCCATGGTCAGGAAATGGGCCCGTCTTGCACTTGATCTGAGGTCCGAAGTCGAGCCTGCAGGACATAAATACAGCCACACGTTATGCACGTACAGCACAAACACAAATACATAACAATCTATAGTACAATGTCATGAAGGTACACAATTATTATAGAACAGCCTGGAACAATAGAAAAAGGCACGAAAAAAACAAAAGTACTCACACTTTACAGGGCACATCTCCCACACTGATGCGTACATCGTCTTTAGAGGCCGTGTCCAGATACCGCCCAGAGATGATGATAACCGTCCCCCCACCAGCAGGACCTTTCGTGGGAAGCACATTCATGGGAACAGGGTCCTGGTGATGAAAGAACAATCACAGCATCATGATCTCTGTTATATTACAGATTCAGAGCCACATACAAAAAAACAGACAGTGAAATAAGACAGACAGATACTGTAAACAGACACATGGGTAAAAGATAAGATGGACAAACACTGAAGAAAACAGACAGAGAAGACAGGCATGTAGAAAGCAAGAATGTACAGTGGTGCTTGAAAGTTTGTGAACCCTTTAGGATTTTTTATATTTCTGCATAAATATGACCTAAAACATCATCAGATTTTCACACAAGTCCTAAAAGTAGATAAAGAGAACCCAGTTAAACAAATGAGACAAAAATATTATACTTGGTCATTTTATTTATTGAGGAAAATATTACTATTAGTGAGTGGCAAAAGTATGTGACCCTCTAGGATTAGCAGAGGCAGGTGTTTTCAATCAATGGGATGCCAGTCAGGTGTGAGTGGGCACCCTGTTTTATTTAAAGAACAGGGATCTCTCAAGGTCTGCTCTTCACAACACATGTTTGTGGAAGTGTATCATGGTACGAACAAAGGAGATTTCTGAGGAGCTCAGAAAAAGAGTTGTTGGTGCTCATCAGGCTGGAAAAGGTCACAAAACCATCTCTAAAGAGTTTGGACTCCACCAATCCACAGTCAGACAGATTGTGTACAAATGGAGGAAATTCAAGACCATTGTTTCCCTCCCCAGGAGTGGTCGACCAACAAAGATCACTCCAAGAGCAAGGCGTGTAATAGTTGGTGAGGTCACAAAAGGAGCACAGGGTAACTTCTAAGCAACTGAAGGCCTCTCTCACATTGGCTAATGTTAATGTTCATGAGTCCACCATCAGAAGAACACTGAACAACGATGGTGTGCATCTGTAGTGTTCTAAAGATCACGTGGACGAGCCAGAAGGCTATTGGAAAAATGTTTTGTGGACGGATGAGACCAAAATAGAACTTTTTGGTTTAAAGAAACGTGTTATGTTTGGAGAAAGGAAAACACTGCATTCCAGCATAAGAACCTTATCCCATCTGTGAAACATGGTGGTGGTAGTATCATGGTTTGGGCCTGCATCTTGAATTCTGAATTATATCAGAGAATTCTAAAGGAAAATGTCAGGACATCTGTCCATGAACTGAATCTCAAGAGAAGGTGGGTCATGACCCTAAGCAACAGCAAGCCGTTCTACCAAAGAATGGTTAAAGAAGCATAAAGTTAACACCAGATACTGAAAGCAAAGGTTCACATACTTTTGCCACTCACTAATATGTAATATTGGATCATTTTCCCCAATAAATAAATGACCAAGTATAATATGTTTGTCTCATTTGTTTAACTGGGTTCTCTTTATCTACTTTTAGGACTTGTGAGAAAATCTGATGATGTTTTAGATCATATTTATGCAGAAATACAGAACATTGTAAATGGCTCACAAACTTGCAAGCACCACTGTATCTGTGTGTGCGTGCGAGACAGAGATGAACTTTACCCTGTATGTGAAGTAAACCGTTGACTGACTACTTTTGCCTCCTTCAACCTCAACCACCACTGGACCCTCATCACTGGGAATGGGCACATCTGCATGAGGCCTGTGCAGAGGTCCGATCTTACACACAATACTGCCACAGAGAGATGCATGTTATAACATGAGGACACACCCACACGTATTACTGTTTCGGTGTTCTATCAATTTCTTCCCACATTACAGGTCCATCAGTGATGCAGTACCTGGTGGAGACGGTGTATCGGTTGGCCTGGTGTTCACATGGCACTCCAGCCACGGTGATTCTCTTAATATCTTCCTTCTTAATCCCCAAGTTGGACCCTTTTATCGTGACTGAAATCTGTCCCTCCTTTGGCCCGTATCGTGGCACGATCTGTTAGTAAAGCGCAGTAAGAAAGATTAGACTACGCAGTCTGGAAGAATCACGTGTGCACTCTAAAGGCCTTTTCACACCCAGTCCGATTTTATCGCAAGAAAAAAAACATGCGATTTTTTTTGTCTAAACACTCTGAAAACTACGTCTGCCCTTGCTTTCTTTAATTTCCCTTCTCTTAATGTGCCTTGTGTCTTTTTCACATCGTTAAAAAAACAAAAAAAAAAAAAAAAAAAACAAAGATGAGTGCAGGAGGCTCTAGTTTGTGTTTTTGTGATTGAACAGGTCAGAATGCACTTAGATAAATAATCAAACGCTTCCATCCAGTCCCTGTGAGCTTCATCACCATCATTCCTCCAGACCTTCAGTTCTATTCCACCAGATCTTTTCTTTAATATCCATGTTTTTATATTCAGCCTGTTGCTTGTCCTGTAAGCTCTTGATGAGCTGTTCTGCCCGGCAACCGAGCTCTGATTGGTCAGCCTGATTTTAACGCATCCGAATGACACAGAAATTAGAACAGGCTCCGATTAAACATTTTGCATGTTGCCACAGTCTGTCAGTTTCGGACTCGGTGTGAAGGACGGCGTTAATATTCGTGTGTTCTTTTACAAAACTCGATGTGCGTTTTTGTTCATCCGTACAAATTGGTGAAAGACTTGGTGTGAAAAGGCCTCAATGCAAACCTCTGAGCACCCCTAATGAAAATACATGTGTATTGTCACTAAATTAAAAGGAACAAACTTAAATATTACACATTTCCGCAAATGGGAAATCCTTCCAGATGAATTACGTGGTTTCATTTGTAAGATTCGAGAACTTCATGGAGTTATTGTGAAAAAAATATGCAGAAATTATTTTTTAGATGTGTCCCCTTGCACAATTGTGAAACAGTTCTTTATTTCCAACACTGACCAGCACGTATTGATTGTCTGGTTTTTAACCATTTCAGATGGACCACTGCACTACTACTATTATTATGGTGAAAATGGATACATTAGATGAGTAAGAAAGCCTGTTCAAGTCTACAGATGAACTCTCGAGCATCATGTAATCTGAGAATGAGAAAACAGGAGGAAATGAGATGTGATTAGCTGAGATTCTCTAATGATGAGAGACCAAAAAACTGAAGAAACAGGAAATGGAGGAGGAGAACTGATTGAAGCAAAGTGGGCTACATAACTACATAACAGCAGGCATTGCTGGGTCATGTTTACGTTCCAACGTGTCCACTGTGCAGCTGTAAGTGCTTTTGTGGTGCTGAAAGACAAACGGCGTGTGGATCTTACGTCTGTGATAGTGGGAGCGGGACATTCCTGAAGCTCATTACTACACAGCGCTTTATAGATGCAGGACTGAGTGGAGGCACACCACACACAGTTATACTTCTCATCAGCGTTCTTACACAGACTGCAGTCCTCACGGCCTACAGAGCAGTTATACAGCACCACTGAGAGAGAGAGAGAGAGAGAGAGAGAGAGAGAGAGAGAGAGCTAAGTATCATATTACATACATACAGTAAACATAACATTATATTTAATTACCAAGCAAAAGCAAAGCATGCTGCTTTAACCCCACTGTTACTAGGAGTGCTGTTGGGGTCTTTGGGACAGACCTGAACCCTAACATGGAAATCTCTAACTGTGCTCCCTGTGGCTCCTCCAGGCGGGTTCATTACCACGCTGGTGGTTTTAAACGGTGGATATTTTCAGGCTAGCAGCCAATTTTATACAGGTAATCACCATTTCATAACCATCCGATCAACATATGTTCACTTTAACAACCACAGACGACAACTCCAGATGTTGCAGCCATAAACAGCTGCTTAACCTTAAAAAAAGGTTTAGCATTTGTATTTTTACTGCCATAAATATTATCCATGTTATACTTTTGTTTACATTTTTTTCATTATAATTGATTTGCTTTGCATTAACTACAGGGTGGGCCATTAATATGGATACACCTAAATAAAATGGGAATGGTTGGTGATATCAACTTCCTGTTTGTGGCACATTAGTACATGAGAGGGGGGAAACTTTTCAAGATAGGTGTCGACCATGGCGGCCATTTTGGATCCAACTTTATCATTTCCAATGGGAAGAGGGTCATGTAACACATCAAACTTAGAGAAGTTCACAAGAAAAACAATGGTGTGCTTGGTTTTAATGGAACTTTATTCTTTTATGAGTTATTTACAAGTTTATGACCACTTATAAAATGTGTTCAAAGTGCTGCCCATTGTGTCGGATTGTCAATGCAACCCTCTTCTCCCACTCTTGACACACTGATAGCAACACTGCAGAAGAAATGCTCTCCCACTCTGACCCCCTTAGACTTTTATCTTTGGGGTCATCTGAAGGCAACTGTCTATGCTGTGAAGATACGAGATGTGCAGCATCTGAAACAATGGATACTGGAAGCCTGTGCTAGCATTTCTTTCTGCAGTGTTGCTATCAAGAGTGGGAGAAAGAGGGTTGCATTGACAATCCAACACAATGGGCAGCACTTTGAACACATTTTATAAGTGGTCATAAACTTGTAAATAACTCATGAAAGAATAAAGTTCCATTAAACCAAGCACACCATTGTTTTTTTTTGTGAAATTCTCAATATGTTTTGATGTGTTACATGACCCTCTTCCCATTGGAAATACATAAAGTTGGATCCAAAATGGGCCCGACTTCAAAATGGCCACCATGGTCAAACACCCATCTTGAAAAGTTTCCCCCCTCCAATATACTAATGTGCCAACCAACAGGAAGTTGATATCACCAACCATTCCCAGTTTATTTAGGTGTATCCATATAAATGGCCCACCCTGTACATGAATAAGCAGGAAATACTTTAATACTTTATTATAACATGAATATCTTTTGTATATGTGAACTAACTTATTTACTTACTTTCTTGCTTCCTTTCTTTCTCTAGTTCTTTCCCTCCCTAACCCTCCCTCCCCCTCCCTCCCTTTTAATATACTTTAATATATCATTAACAGAATGACAGTTTACAGAAAGTGATTTGATGGCCACGTGTCCCCCAACCTAATGCAGGACTGGGCTTAAATAAGTTACACGTTGCTACCCCACCACTGCAGCAACACTATTTCAAGTTCTGGCAGCATTTTTCGAGCTGGTGGGGTGTCACACAGAGAGAGGATGCCAGTCAGGTGAGCTCGCTGACACCTGTACCCTGAGTTCTCCACAACAGGAGCTGGACACCTGAGACTCTTACTTACCCTGGAGCGTGCTGTCAACTTTCTTCTCCGTCTCCTTATCATTCACATAGAACGACACATTGAGCTCTGGAGATTTATCATAAGAAAACTAGACAGAAAAAAGAGAGAGAGGATAATGTCAGTAGGTGGCCATGTGTCAGTGTGTTCTGCATCGCTAGAGGTTCCCGAGTCTCAGCTGCTTGGGGTGGGGTCTTATTAGGATTATAAAGCCTGATTTATATGACAGTCTCACACCCAGTATCTGGCTGATCATGTGTGAATTAACAGCGCAAACCCTTTCTGGCACTTTGGTGGAATTGTTAAAAGGTCCTGAGAAATTAAAGTTCTGCATTCAGGCTGAAGTGTTTCGATGGGCCATACTGCTTTAGGAGATCAGCAGGAAATCAGGAGGTTAAGCATACAGAGCTTACACATTATTAGGAGGAACAACGAGATACTGGACTGAGACTGGAACATGACTGAACAACCAAGATGGCCAGTGTACAAGCTTCACATGTGAAAGAAAGCACCAAAGCCTACAACCAGCATACTGACCTCATATCCATCAAAGCGGAACTTGGAATCGCGAGCACTCACTTCGCCCACCTGCTTCATGAGCTCGGTGCCGATCTGAAATGTTTTTCCCTGGAAAAGCAAGTAAAAAATGTAGTATTGTTAACGCAATTCACAAAACGCTGCCTCGTAATATACAACTAATACAATATTCAGTATTTTTTGTTACATGTTTACACAAATATCTGCATCAGACAATCACACAGGCCATATGTTTCTTTTTTCAGGAGACTCTAGGCTACTTAGATACGTCATTATTCGATATGCAACTGCTAACAGAATTGTGATACACAATTAGACAAAAGTTTGTGGACAGGCCTCCATGTTCCACAACAGAAACCTTTGTTCTTCCAAGAGGGCTTTCCACTAGATTTTGGAACATGACCGTGAGGTCGGCTCCTGATCAAGTTGAGGTGAAGGTTCTGTGCACGGCAACCAAGTTCTCAATCAAAGTTGGCAAACCAATTCTCTATGGACATTGTTTAAGGACAGTAGGACAGAAAGTTGATGACCCGACTTGTAAGATGTGGAAATCTATAAAAGTGTCACACCGAGTCACCGGGGTATCAGGACAACATATATTGGTGCCACTCTTCATCTATGGAGAATCCAGAAATATAAGCTTTACACTATGAATGTGTTACAAGTGAGTGTTGCTGACAGAGCAGAGCTCAATAAGTAGAAGGGCTGTCCACAAACTTTTGTCAGCATACAACTGGATTTATTCAGAGACATGAGAAAAGTACGGGACCAAAACAAACACTGAGTTCATGTGCACTGAGTTGTAAAAACTAAGATTATGATATCAAAACTGTGTTTTGACACCAGGCTGATTTGTGTATCTTTTTCCAAATGGCATTAATCAAGTTATGACACAACGATGGATTATTTGGAAAGACTAAGTTCTGCTGTTTAGTAGAATATGTTTATCATAGCCTTGTGCCGAGTCTAGAGTCATGAAATTGAGAATATATGATATCAAAACGGCAGCAAAGTGCAAACACCGAGTTCTAATGGTTCTAGAGCAAAATGAGTCCATGGTCATTACCCTGTACTTCTCCAGATTTGTGCCTTCAAAGCTGATGGGGATTTTGTAGCCTACAGGAATGAGTGACGGCTCTGGCTTCTCAAACCGAGGACACTTTGTTTCCTGTAAGAAACGAGATCAGATTAAAGACGTGCTGCAGCCTTGAAATATCCATGTACAATTGTTAAATCAAGTCTGTGGTATGTAGAGCCTTGTGGATTTGCCTAGAACTAGGTCTGATCTTCCTCCAAGTCATGAAGATGGGCAAAAACATTCTGCCTAAAGTAAAACCATCCCGATCTCTAGGCCACCCTGGTGTCAGGATGTAAATTATTAATCCTCATGTTTAATAAAAACAAGGAAATATTTTAACTGTGTGTTTGATGAGTTGGTCTCAAGGTCAAATGGTTCACAAACTTTTCCCCTGGCGCTGTGCTCTGGTGTTTACTCCTACACAAACAACGCTTTTGAAATGTACTGACTGACAGATGTGATGTGAAATCCGCATAAACCAACAACACTAACACCAGCGGTCCCCAAAGTGGAGGGGTGCGCCCCCTGGAGGGCGCAGCAATGCAAATGCATGGCGAAAAATCTCAAACCGACAAATTTAAGATACATAATGCATGTCACGTAATAATTCCTGTATAAAGTAAGTTTTATTTTGTGCAATAAGAAATTCCACCGGATGTTAGAAGCGAAAGACTTGAACGCATGTGCTGGAGTGGAGGGGCGCTGCAGAAAAAGTTTGTGAACCATTGACTTACACAATGGCTGTTTCCCAATACCAAGTACGTGAAGCTTGGACTTGTGTACTTCCTAGTCTGGACTTGGCAATTCAACTTTGCGAGTTCATTCTCCCGGTGAAGGGAGGACACAGTTTGGTTATTCTACAACTGGAACAGCAGCGTACTTAGCTATGGAGACAACACGGTTTACTTTTTACACCTAGATAAAAACCTACAACATCTTGTATAAAGCCTGTCAGTGGTGGAAGAAGTGCTCAGATCTCCTACTTTCCATTGAATAGTTTAATCTACGTCTAAATATAATCCTTCCCAAACATAAGCGAGCACCAAACAAGTCTGATTTCAGAAGGGAAATTATACATATAATGCATAATAAATACGTTAATATCTTTACGTCACCTCTCTGAAATCGTCTGAGCATTTTTTTAAGCTCCATCTTGATAAACTGACCGCATAGTTGAATTTTAAACAACTACATTCTCTCCTAAAAAAAATCTTATAACTTCATTCCGTGACACAATAACAGGATTACTTTGAAAATTATACATCCATTTGGGAGTCCTCTCATCCACCATTACCGAGCTGGCAATGCATTGTGGGACATTTTGCTGTCCAAGTACGCACAAGTCCGCTCCGATGCATCCTCGATAATATGGGCGGAGCAAGAACATCCGTGGATTTGGAGCGTACCTGGAACAGTGCTTGGGCTGCGACTGATGACGTTTCACAAGCACAGAAAAGCACGCATATTGCGAAACAGCCAGTGATTAATGTTACATGAATCAGGTATGATTAATCACATGATATCCTGATCACATGACGCCTGTCATTTCACCTCAAAGGCATTGACGATGCTGTCGCTCCCCGCAGACAACTCGTGATCGCTGCAGGTATGGTCCTGGGTGTTCCACTGACAACGCCACTCACTCATCACACAAGCTATACACCTGCAGTTGCAAAGAGAAATGAGTGGCATTAAAACCCTCTGCTCATTACTCTACCGGATAAAATGAAGCAATATTTGGACGTCGGACACTGGAACGGTTTCATACTGATAGGAGTATATTCCAGGACGATAAAAAGCCCCCAGGCACAGACAACAGGAGCTCACTGAACAGTTTAATGAGTAGTTAAACATGCATTTCATTTACTTTGGCCATGAACCTTTATCAGATCTCAACACACCTGACCACCTGAGAGAGATTTGAGTTGAGTCTACCATCACAGTGGTTTCAGTCACATTCACTGCTAACAAGTTAATAACATGTAGCTTAGAGGCAAGCTGGCATCAGGGGCTCGATCTGTGTGGCAATGCCCCACTCACCAATCTTCATTCATTCATTTTCTTATCCACCATATCCTGGATATGGGGATAGGGCGAAAGGCAGGAACAACCCTAGACAGGGTGCCAACGCCTACGTGCTGACGCACAACTGAAGCAAGTTAATGGGTTCAAACAATTTTCGAATATTTTAGACTCAGCCAAAGAATCGTCTAATTATTGTTGTATCATTTCTGATATCGAGATACCATGTTTTGTCAATATAGCACATCCCTATGTTTTAAGATATATCAGATGTACTGCCTGGCCAAAAAAGGATCCTCCCATCGTATAATGACTGCATGGGTGATTATGTTTAATCTGGCAACAAGTTCTTTAACCCTAACTGATGCAGTGAGTAGCTTCTCATTTGTTAAACAACCATGTCCAAAGACACGTCCTGTGGTCGTGGAAAAGATGTTCATATGTTCCAGAAGGGTCAGATTGTGAAAGAGTGTTTCAGGGAGCATGAGCCATCATTATCACACATGGATTGTCCACCACAGAGTCCAGACCTCAACCCCATTGAGAATCTATGGGATGTGCTGGAGAAGATTCTGCACAGTGGTCCAGATCTCCCATCATCAATACAAGATCTTTAGGAAAAATGAATGCAGGATATGTTGTGACGCTGCAGAAGCTAAAGGAGGTCCAACAAGACATTACAGTGTGTGACCTTTTTTTGGCCAGGCAGTATATAAATAAAGCCAGGAAGATATATTCAGCAAACATGAAACATTTATAAGACTTTAGAATTATTTAAGCTAACATTTGGTCCGAGTGGAAGGATGCTGTGTTGGGGAGGTTCGCAGTGACACGTGACAGTTGGCTTTACTGAGGTAAGCCAAGCAGCCAGTGTAGCCCATATGCCTCAAGGATCAAAGTGCACTCTGAGCTTTTTTGCTGGCCATTCAATGGCGAACTCTCCTCTATAACGGGTCCGCAAAATTGCCACTCACGGGACATTTATTCTTTTTTTATAGCACTATCTTACACAGACAATCACGCCGAAGTCAAATACTGGGATCACATCGTTTCCCCATTCTGAGGGATGATTTGGACAAAAGCTGAAGCTATTGGCCCGTATCTGGATGGTCTGATGCACTGCACTGCTGCCACATGATTGGCTCATGATTGGAATAGTTATCTCTAAAAAGTAGTCTTAAATCACTGGCTTCCCCCAGCTCATGCCCCCCTACTTCCAACACACAGACATACCGCACCTCACTCTGGTTTTCAGGTGCCCCACTTTTTTAGTTCCAGTGCTGGGTGTGCATGCAGGCACGACATTGTATGGGTGTACTGAACACCTCTGACTCTGTACATCTATAACAACACCCATAAAGACGTGTCTTGATGAGGAACTTGCTGGCTAACACAGAGCCCTGATCTTAACTCCATCAGATACACACCTGAGATGAACTGGAATGCAATCTATGAGGCAGGATTTCACTGTGCTGTTACGAAATCTAGTAAAAGCTTCTTCGAAGGAGGAAGTCTATTGCAACAGCGAAAAAGGGACAAACTCCATACTAATACCCATGTTCTTTCAGGGGTGCCTCACAACCTACTCTATGCAACATGCCCTGCCTAATGTAACCACACCCTGTAATGTTAAACTAACACGGTTTTAATAGAGCTCCATTTCCCAGTACATCAAATTAAAAGTCACACAGGATTTAAACATGTGGCTGAGGAAATGAGTAGTGAGCACGTACGGTGTATTAACTGCTTTCTTCACAACCGCAGCACAGTTGTAGAACTTGTAGTCTCTTTGGGTCAACTCAATTTTATCGTTCAGGAAGATCTTCACAGGTACTGCAACAAAGTCTACACCCACACACACGAGAAGCATTCAACAGAGGAATAACATTTACATCGCACCAACATACGCCACTGTTTGTATTTATGTCACTTTAGGGCAATAACTCTCCCTCCCCTCCGTGCCATGGCACCAAATCTTACCTGCCGAGGACACGGGATCCTACAGAGACTAAATAAATAATGCTAATCCTCACTCACGCTCGCTAAGTTATTAGATTCATTTTATATTCATGAATAAATATTACAGAGGCTATAAAACTAGGTCTAATATTCTGTAGTTTTATATCCTCCATTTTGTTATACCCTTCCTAATATTATATTCTGTTTATTATAGTCCATAGATCAATTTATTAGTGTATATTTTCTTGAAATATGTTAATCTTTTAAAAAAAATGTTCATTTATTATATCTACAGTATTGTTTCATATGCGATTAGTTTCATATTCTGTTATGCTCTTCAGAATATCTTAAATGTCTATATATTTTAATTATATTTTCTTTAAATATGCTAAATAAATTAATTTCTCTATTATATTTTCCTTAAAAATGTTATTATTATTATTACAATAAATGTATTAACTGGGTATCTTAGGTTCATTTTTACATATAAACATCTTGCCCATGGAGGTTGGGGCACCTTTTGGGTCTGGATCCTCCCAAGCTTTCTTCCTTATAGCATTTAGGGAGTTTTTTCTTGCAATCAACAGCGTCTTGGAGAACAAAGTTAAACTCGGCACACAAACTACAAAACAAGCTTTCGGCCCGGACTGCTACGGGCGAAGGGTTTAAACAGCTGAGGATGCGATTAAGGAAATGGAGGACACCGGAGAGGAAATCAATATGGAGCCGGTGATGCAGGGCTGGTTCGGGGGCGTGTGAGGGCGTGAGAAAGACTGGGACGGAATCCAGACTGCTGGAGGCAGCAGGAGTAACAGCTAAACAGCTGTAAAATCAAACGGCAAAATCGAACACTTAATTGGAATAAAAAAATAATTGAATGGTAACGAAAACGAGCAAGTAATTTAAATGCTGTTTGTTCCTTCGGTGCTTTGTTCAGTTCGTTCAGCAGCAGATTAAGAGTGAAAACGTATGATCTCCAGAGACATCACAGACTTCCATGAAGCACTGCACAATTTTACTCTACAACAGTGCTTCCAAATACCGTCATTAAGACACGGCTGTGTAAGGTTTAAAAAAAAAAATAAAACTCTGGAAGCGCAATCCTATCACTCTTCACCTGATTCATTTATTCATGGTTTAATTAAGCCAAGCAATCCAGTCTGATAGGCAGTCTGTGTAATTACACATAAATCATCTCTCTCCATTGTTAAATAAAAACAACGCAATGCTTTTGAGAGTATAAGAAGTGAAATTTCACCTCGGGCCTCGGGCGTTGGTGGAATATCCACTGGATTTGGCAGAGCACAGATGACTTGACCATTCCTCATCACAGCAGTACTATTGAAGCCAGCGTACACACACTTCAGATCATCACTCACGATGTTGGGGAGGAGGGGGACATCGATCGTCAGCTGGCAGGAGAGTCGAAATAAAATATTAAGCTTGAAAGATAGAATGAGTCCAAGCAGATAACTCAGGGACGCAAGGACAACTACAGCGGCATCACAAAGCACAGCAGAGGTCAGGGGCTAACTCGCTAATTCAAGCGGCTAAATTAAACTAGTAGGGACACAAAGATAAAGAAGCAGAAAACGTCTCGGCTCAACCATGAGATTATAACTCGAGGGCACAGGCAGATTGGTCTTATTATATTCAATCACACAAGAAGCCATGCAGATCTGTTCCTGACCAGGACAAATGACTCAGAAGCATTTAAATACATTACAGGTATGTTTACTGACCGGACGTCATCATATTGGCATCGTCTGCTACTGTAATGTAACTATAAAGGGTGTTTTCACAAGAATACTGTGTGCAAACGATACGTAAATGCGTCAGAGACACGGTGAGTCATCGATGAGCGTTGATAAACAGTATTAGGAACAACAGGGAAGATCTCACAGACAGAGAATGAGTGAATGTGAGCCAGTTTATATACTTATAGGTTAGAGAGAACATACAAGTAGTGGGGGGACAAACAAAGGAGTACTACTTACAATTGGACAGGCATGCACACTTATGAACATTTACAGTTTGGTACAAACATAGAGGAAAGTCATCCACACAAACACGAGGAACTTACACAGAGTCTCTAAACACATCAACCAAGTTAAAACAGCCTCTAGTCCAAATGTGAGCGAACTAGCTTGACCGGTAAGGTAAAGCCTTCCTGTGAATAATGACTTCTGCTCTTAGACCCAGCGCCACAGAGTTTTACCACACTGCTCTTAACTCCCGCCTCTGCTCGTGGATCTGCAGCATTGGTTGGCTTGTGAGACCAGCAGGGCAGAAGAAGCAAAAAGCACCAAAGTAGAGAGCAACAAAACAACACCATGCTAAGTAAATAAATGAGCAACTGTCGTAATTTCGTTGCCGAATGATTTTCGTCCTAGTTTTCCTCAACAACCCTTTTTTTCTAACGAAAACAAGACGATGACTAAATTAAAATGAATGAAAAATGACTAGAACTAGGACGAAATGAATGGACACTTATGTCAGCAAATAAAAATGAGACAAATGTTTGGCAGAGATGACATCCAATCGGATCTGATTTAGTTTTGTGGAAAGGCGGGACAAGTTGGGTAGTGATCCAATCAGTAATGTGGTACGACGCGGACGTTTGATCTGACCACGGGAAGACCATACAAGTAGCCAGGTTCTCAGGACGGCAACTTGACAATGTCAACACCTGGGAGAAAGAGGAGAGTCGATATACTGGCACTTTTCTCATTTAATGTCAGGGAAAACAAGACTCTTTGTAAGCCTGTGTGGGGCGCCATCTCCGGTAAAAATACTACAAACTTGAAACGCCATCTGCAGGCATGTCATCCTGAAACCGTGGTGGTAGGAGAGCGGGTAAGGTACTGCACTCTGGACCAGAAGGTCCAGGGTTCAAATCCTACCTCAGCCAAGCTGCCACTGTTGGGTCCTTGAGCAAGACCCTTAACCCACAATTGCTTGGATTGTAAGACTGTACCAACTGTAAGTCGCTCTGGATAAGGGCGTCTGCTAAATGCTGTAAATGTAAATGAATAATTCAAGGAAAATGTTAAAAAAAAGTGCATATTGCACCCTTTACATTTCATATCTTGGTCAACTGAATCTACTGTAGGGTTAGTCGACTATAATCTTATTATAATTAGTCAACTAAAACTAGACTAGAACTAAATTACATTTTATTCATAAGACTGACTAAAACAATCAAAATCTGCTGTCAAAATAGCTCAGCACAGTACTATATGCTCTAACATCATAAGTTGGGCAGCTCTGTACAGTGTCTTTGCAGTTTGATTTCTTCTGCTACGTCCAGAGCGAAAAGAGATTAGATTTTATTTCAATAATAATTTATTAGCATTTTTAAGACTTTGGCTGCTAAGGCTTTGTGGACGTTAGACTGGGCATACCAGTACATTTAAAACTATCCCTGTACACCTGACCATGACAGAGTAAACCACAGACATTGATATACAGTGCCTATAACATCACAGTAATCAGAAAACAAGATTAATAAAAAAAAGAAACAACAACCAGAATAACAGGCTTGCAAAAATGATCAGAGCTTCACTTTAATTACAGCCATCAGTCTTCATGTCTCTTCCAGCTCTGCGCACCAAGATTGGGGAATATTTGCTCATTCTTCACTGTAGACTTTTTTGACAAAGTTAAGTCAAATTTCGTGATGAGTGATAACAGTCTGCTCTCTTCAAGTTCATCCATCAGATTCAGCTCAGAGCTCTGACTCGGCCGTTCAAGGACTTCCACCTCGCTATCCTCAAGATTGTTTCGTGGCTCTGTGTTTAGACTTGCTGTTTTTGAAGGCAAAACACAACCCTGACCAACTGCCTAGTCCCTGCACAAAAACACCTGAACAGTACCATGCTTCACAGTGGGTATGATGCATTTTGGGTGAGGTGTGTGCATCAGAAGCGCAACTGCAACTGTTGTCACACATACAGACTGTGGTAGTGGTTAAGGTGCACGACTATGGACCAGAAGGTCCAGGGTTCAAATCCCACCTCTCCCAAGCTGCCACTGTTGGGTCCTTGAGCAAGACCCTTAACCCACAATTGCTTGGATTGTAAGACTGTATCAATTGTAAGTCACTCTGGATAAGGGTGTCTGCTAAATGCTGTAAATGTAAATGTACAGATCGTCCAGCCTCAGCCACAGAGAGTTACACGTTCTTAAAAGTTGTTAAGAGGGTTTGGAGAGATGGCGTTATCACTCACATCTACAGCGACTTCCAATTGATACAGTCTTACAATCCAAGCAATTGTGAACCTTGCTCAAGGACTCAACAGTGGCAGCTTAGCAGAGGTGGGATTTGAACCCTGGACCTTATGGTCCATAGTCCAGTACCTTACCCGCTAGGCTACCACAGTCCCCCACTTCCAATGAGGCTCTAAAAGGTACCCTAAGGCAGTGTTTCACCACTGTGCTCCGGCACATGCCATGATCAGGTGTGCTGTGGAATATTATCCAGTTTCACCTGATTGGTACTTGAAGCCAGCAGCGTGTCGTGACAGGCAGAACAATTACATTCTCTTCCACTAGAGGGCAGTAAGATATCAGCTTTGTGTTCAACTAAACAGGCCCAGGTTTCACACTGAGTGAGTAAACTGAGGCTAGATTTTCATTATATTTCAATAAACATACTTTATGACATTTTTGTTTGGTGGTGTGCCTCCAAGTCTGTTTTGTATAATCCTGTGTTTCCACAACTTTATCCTGGAGCCATTCTGAAAGCACCTTTCAGGCCATGGTGCATTCTTTGCGTTACCATGCAGTACATTTGGACTACAGACTGTCCTAAATGGGCTGGTGTGTTTAGAGACTTTTTTGTGTAAGTTACTCGTGTTTGTGTGGATGACTTTCCTCTATGTATTAGTACCACTTTATAAATGCCATTCCATGAGTTTATCTGCCTGTCCTATTGTAAGTAGTACTGCTTTGTTTGTTCCCCTCACTACCTGTATATTCTCTCCAAACTATATAAACTGGATCACATTCACTCGAGTCTCTGGTTCATCTGGCTGATCTTCTGTGTTGTTCATAATACTGTCTATCAATGCATTTTTGGCTTCCATCAAACAAAAGCATCAGTCGTTCCGATCGCTCATCAATCACAGTTTTCTTGTGAAAATACCCTTGATATTTACATTACAGCAGCATAAAAAGACTGTGACTATAGTGATAACCGGTCAATGCCCTGCTTCATTTGTTTACTATTTTTCTTTTTACTATGTTATGTACATAGTTTACTATGATGTCACTGACATCAATAGCTATATTCGCGACAGGCAGAAGTTATATCAGCACACTAGTCATGGGCCAATTTAGAGTGGCCAATCAACCTAACGCATGTCTTTGGAATATGAAGGAAACCGGAGCACCCAGAGTAAACCGACACGGACACGGGGAGGACATGCAACCTCCTCCTGTTTCACAGGACGTAATGCGATCATTAAGCAACACACGCCTGCACATTTAGCTAGTTATTTACCTGCTGTTATATTATCAGTAATGAACATTCAATATAAAAATACAAAATTAAGCACACTAAATTGTCACCAACATTACCTAAATTGTTCTAGCTAGCGTTACGTAGCTAAGAGTCCAGTGACCATGTCATCTTGTAATAATTTGCAGTGTTAAAGAAGCCACATAATGATAACGACCCTCAGAAAGAGGAGTGTGCACAGGGAAGTAGCTGACCTGTGAGGTCTTCTTGCAGCTCATGTTGGGAGGTTTGAATTTCTCGATGGTCACACACTTCTGGTTGGGGCTCCACAGCCATGCGTTCTTCTCCTCTCCTCGACTGCACTCGTTCTTTCTGGTGCACCTGGAGGGACAGGGAGCAAAGGGGTCAGTGAGATGTGGGGGGTTGGCTCAATTGGTGCTCCAGGTGATGGGAGATTCAGAAGGTTATAAGATCCAATCAGTTCTTGGACTTCTTTCCATAGAACTAGTGTTTATGTCTCACGCTGGATCTGGTTACCCCGGAATTAATTGCAGCACCCACAGAGAGGCAACCAAACATTTGGGGAGACTCTGTACTCAAGAAAATCAAGAATTTTTAGTTATTAAAGTTATTAAAGTCTGAAGTTTATGCGGCATATTTCTGTGAGATTATTGGCTGGTTGCAAAGCAAAAATCTGATTATTTCCTGAGTCGTGTAAACCCGGAGCTTTCCATTATCTGATTAACCAAGTGCACGTAAACTAGTTAATCTGATTACTGACAAAATCTGATTTTCTGCAGTTATCAGATTATTAGGTCCCTGTAAATGCACTCACTGTCACATCTGGCTGCTGTTTTGGGCTCTAGGCTCTTGAGTTCTAGTTTTTTTTTTGAGAAGGCTGTTTTGCCACAATGTCAGTTGTACATAATGTTATATAAATAAGACTGAATTCAATGGCGCTGAACTAAGAGGAGAAACAAAGAAGATTCAGCCATTCGTGTGTAGCACAAAAATGTTGCGAAGTAGGGAGAAGTAGGGACAGCTGATAAAAGTATCTGAAAAACCAACCAAAAACGTGGTAAGCTACTGTTTTAAGGCAAATGTGAACAACCCAGAGCCAGAACAATACCACTAAGAGCTAGGACTGAAGTTTGAGAGGAGCTTTGGATACACATCAATTTCCTTTACTTTCACTATGATGGATTAGAGGGTAAGGTACTGAACTCTGAAGCAGAAGATCCAGGGCTCAAATCCCACCTCTGCTAAACTTCCACTGTTGGGTCCTTGAGCAAGGCTCTTAGACCCCGATTGCTTGGATTACAAGACTGCACCAGTCGCAAGTTGGTCTGGATAAGGACGTCTGTTAAGGGACTACATGTAAATTTAATTGCGAGGCAGAAATTTAAGCACAGCTGAGCCATTGAGGATCAAGGGTCCTGCAAAAATGCCTTGACACCCAAAAATAATAGCAATACTCTTGCTTAGTCTCCGACATCATTTGAGAAACACCTCACCAGTCCATTAACAGCTCTCAATCAAATGAAAGTGAACCGATGTTATCTACAGCTCACTCACCGGCTCTCGAGGACACACCAGCCGCAGTACGGATCACGCTGATTTACACATGACATGCAGTCCTTCTTCTGCTCACATGCCTGCACTGGAGCTTTAGTTATCTGCAAGAGCCACAAAGAACACCTCAAACATGAAGTTCCATTGGTTATACAGTTCCTACAAAGTGTACAGCAATTACTGATCTGTTCATGCAAGCTGTATGTATGGATGTATTCTGAATAGCTACTGATTATATTCATCTTGTACAGGTTTGTGTCATGTTCCCTATAGAAAGCATTTTGGTCAAAAACCCTTGTATTGTCCAAAAGCATAAGAACCATGTATGGAAATTTGGCTTATAGTTAAGTGGGAATAGACTTGGTTTGAAATTCAGCCAAGCAGACATTCACTGAGGGCGTTTACATTCGATAATGGTGGGATTTCTGCAGTTGTGATTTTTCAGGTGCTCATATAGAGCATAAAATAGCAATCAGATAAAGAGAGGTGGATTTTACCTCAGTAATCAGATTTCTCTAAGCATATATAACCGTGCTACGATTTCAATCTGTTTTCTCAGTCTGTGCATGCGAGTAAATGTAACAAGCGTGTAACACGGTTGCCAGGTCCACTTATTCTAAGAGTCTTTGCTACCTTTGAGACTGTTTCCATAGACCTGGTTGTTGGGTTTTTTTTTTTTTTTACTTGCAGGATCTGGCAACCCCGGAATTGAACGCAGCACCCGCCAAACGACTAAACGACTCCACCACAGTATACACTCGAGATTTAATATTAAATATTGAATTTACGTCCCATCTTTGTGAGATTATTGGCTGGTTGTGTCCGATTAGAAATCCCATTATCAGATTACCCAAGTGCAATGCGTTTACATGCACTTAATCCGATAACTGCAGAAAATCAGATTTAGTCAGTAATCCGATCACGGAGTTTACATGCCCTTGAGCAATCAGATAAATGGGAAACCTCTGGGTTTACATGACCCAGGAAGAAATCGGATTTCTACTTTGCAACCAGCCAATAATCTCACAGAAAGGTGAGTTAATATTAAATAAGGAAATTCTTCATTTTCTTGAGTACATGTTGTGTTTCAGAGTCTCCACAAAGTGTTTGATAGCCGTTTAGCAGGTGCAGCATTTAATTCCAGGGTTGCCAGATACCAGCAGAGGATCCACAACCTGGTTTATGTATATAAGCCCAAAAGAAGGGAAATCTCAAAGAATAACCGGACCTGGCAAACGTTTTCTTTTCCGCCGCTAGCCGCTCTTGTGCGCATGCACAGACTGCCAAATCTGATTGAAATCGCCGAACTGGTATACGTGTTATTAGTACTCCGATTACTGGGTTCAAATCCAGCTCTCTTTAACCGATTTCTCAATCTGATTTCTAGATGGGAGTATGCTGTATACATGACCACTTGAATAATCAGATAACTGCAGAAATCCGACTATGATGGAACCATTAATGCATGTAAACTCTCTCACTGTTCAGATTACTGAGAAAATCAGATTTTCTGCAGTTATCGGATTATTAAGTGCATGTAAAGGCACTCCGTGTTCTAACAATTTCCAGAACGAGGTCAATTTGGATTGCAGTGTTCTGTACAATGTACATACATTACTGTTACTTACTGCTCACAACATTATCACTGGTAGCACAGCACTATTTAGCATGCAGAAAGCACAACAAGCTTGTCTATTACATGAATACAAACTAAGGGCAGACTAAAGGTCGCTAGACAAGATACATAGTAAGCATGATGCACATGTATTGAAGGCGTTAACATGAATGACAGGCTTCCAGCGTCTGCGCATGACCTCTAGAAACAAAGATAATAAGCTGAACATCTGCATAAAGATGGACACCGGGAGCCAAATGGTATTCTGTCCAGAAAAGGACACAATGAGGACATTCATAATCAAACCCCCTACAGAACTCGACTGTTTTGATTGTGTTATGGATTATAACAAGACGGATTTTAGCAGGAATGCCCGTGGGTGTACTTAGCGCATACTTTTGTCAGCATTTATTAACCTTAAGTAAACGTGCATTCTCCTTACAAGGTCATGCCTGCCTAAGCAAATACTAACAACTTAAGCAGCCCGGTGTGGGTCAGCTCCGATCAGCAGGTGTGTAAATGGGAGCAGATGGTTTTCTATGTACCCACCTTATTAGCTGTGGTAATGTACACATGATCCATGCTGGAATCGAAAAACATGTTTTTGTTAACCGGTCCCTCAGTTGCCTCTAATGAAACCTTGCCATAGTTAACAGCATGATCAGTCAGGTGAACCTGCAAGGTTAAAAAACAAGAGGTTAAACATGTCGAGGATCAGCAGGTATCACAAACACAACCTTAGCAGGTTGCAGACTCAAATATGACACAGCAGTACTGTGCAAAACTCTTAGGCCACCACTAGATTTGTTGTTTTTGCAATGGCATAATAACCATATACACATATTTCAAACTTGGTTTCATCACTCCATAATCCTCTTTTCTACTGAACTTCATTCCAACCTTTGTGAGCTTTAGCATATCGGAGTTTTTTCACCCTGTTCCCATTCTGAAGAAGTGATTTCTTGGCTGCTGCCTTTCCAAAAAGATCATTCCTGATCAAGCGTCTTCAGACTGCACAAGGGTCAACTTGGCATCCCGATGAAGCTGCCAGGTGCTGTCATTGTTCACACTAAATACTTGCCACTGCAGCCTAAAGAAGCGATGTTTCTGGGGGGTTGCACTAACAAAAAGAGACTACTAGAAACTGAGAAATTATATTATATGGCCATTATACCCCAGCTAAAACAATGGTATATCTAATCTAATGGTGTCCTAAGACTTTTGCACAGTGCTGTATTTCTGTCAGTTTTACCCACCCTTACAAAAGCAGTAGTGGATCATACGGAACACGGCACGTACCACATTCTTCCAATTTGGTTATGATGGTATGAACCCCTATACCCTTATCTGGCCTGTAGGGGCAACACAGGACCAGCTGGGGCAAATGAACTGCACCCACGATTGCATGGATATAACAGCAGAGAGAAATTATCCCCCCCACCCTGACCCTGAGAAGCAGAGCGCTTTCCTTTCCCATTTTCACAAAGTAAACCTTAAAACTGATTTCAAATTCAACTCTGGTGTTTTAGGCCCAGGTCTTAATGATGAAAATTGGTAGAAAAACAATACAAATGACCAGATGTGCCCAAGCTTTTACTTAAGAATGGAAGTGCAAAAGCCAAATCACCTTAATCACATCTCCCACGCTGGAGCCCAAAAAGGCCACGGTGTGCTTGTTTACCACAGTCACAGCCACGGAGGTCAGGTTGCCTTTCCTGGTAAAGGTAGGGCTGGCGGTCAGAGCAAACTCAGCTTTACTGGCCAGAGGTGAAGGTAGGAACTCAGCACCACACGGGTACGTCCCTAACTCAGCCTGATATACACAAACACACACATATACACACAGATCATGCAAACAGTCATATCCTCTGTGCATTTACCATTTTTATTAATATAACAACAAGAAAAACAAATCAGAATTGTGAATTCCAGATTGACACCCAAGAACACTCAAAAAAGAATTTAAAAAAAGAGGAGGAGCTGAATCGAATGAAACTGTGTATGAATTTTGTCGTGGTTTTATGACAGAATACATTCTGCTTAATTAATCAAAAATCACTCAAGCCAAATCAAAGTTTCAGTGGAGAAGCAGGTAGCAGTTTACTGCATCCACCCATAGGTACAGGCAATAAGGACAAATACACATCATAAAACCAACGATGTGGAGACGACATCAGCCACCAGTTTCCAGAGCTTTTTATACTGTTCTTTACATTATGTCTAAGCATTACGTCATGATTGTTCCCCAACTTTTAGAAAATCTCCTCCCCTATGTAGGTCTCTGACATCAGGCCTTGGTCGTATAAGTTTTATTCAGATCCTTAACTACTTACTTTATGTATTTTACAATAGAGCAAAAAAGTATTTAGTCAGCCACTGATTGTGCAAGTTCTCCTACTTAGAAAGATGAGAGAGGTCTGTAATTTTCATCATAGGTACACTTCAACTATGAGAGACAAAATGAGAAAAAAAATCCAAGAAATCACATTGTAGGATTTTTAAAGAATTTAATTGTACATTATGGCAGAAAATAAGTATTTGGTCAATAACAAAAAGTTCAACTCCATACTTTGTAACATAACCTTTGTTGGTAATAACAGAGGTAAAACGTTTCCTGTAAGTCTTCACCAGGTTGGCACACACTGTAGCTGGTATTTTGGCCCATTCCTCCATGCAGATCTCCTTTAGAGCAGTGATGTTTTGGGGTTGTTGCTGGGCAACACGGACAGGTCTACAATTTTCTTCCTGGTGTCCTTCGACAGCTCTTTGGTCTTGGCCATGGTTGAGTTTGGAGTCTGACTGTTTGAGTCTGTGGATAGGTGTCTTTTATACAGATAACGAGGTCAGACAGGTGCCATTAATACAGGTAACGAGTGGAGGACAGGTCTGTGAGAGCCAGAAATCTTACTTGTTTGTGGGTGACCAAAAACTTATTTTCCACCATGATTTACAATAAAAAAAATGTAAAATCCCATCCCAAGAACACCATACCTACTGTGAAGCATGGGGGTGGAAACATCATGCTTTGGGGCTGTTTTTCTGCAGAGCGGACAGGACGACTGATCCGTGTTATGGGAAGAATGAACGGGGTCATGTATCGTGAGATTTTAAGCCAAAACCTCCTTCCAACATTGAGAGCATTGAAGTTGGAACATGGCTGGGTCTTCCAGCATGACAATGATCCCAAACACACCGCTCGGGCAACGAAGGAGTGGCTCCGTAAAAAGCATTTCAAGGTCCTGGAGTGGCCTAGCCAGTCTCCAGACCTCAACCCCACAGAAAATGTGTTGCCCCAAAACATCACTGCTCTAGCGGAGATCTGCATGGAGGAATGGGCCAAAATACCAGCTACAGTGTGTGCCAACCTGGTGAAGACTTACAGGAAACATTTGACCTTTGTCATTGACAACAAAGGTGATGTTACAAAGTACTGAGTTGAACTTTTGTTATTGACCAAATACTTATTTTCCACCATAGTTTACAATTAAATTCTTTAAAAATCCTACAATGTGATTTCTTGGATTTTTTTTAACTTTTGTCTCTCATAGTTGAAGTGTACCTATGATGAAAATTGCAGACCTCTCTCATCTTTCTAAGTAGGAGAACTTGCACAATCAGTGGCTGACTAAATACTGTAGGTCAGATCATCTCAAACTGATTTCTTGAACATGATAATGAGTTCACTGTATTCCAACTCCCTCCACAGTCACCAGATCTGAGTCCAACAGAGCACCTTTGGGATGTGGTGGAATGGGAGATGTTAATCATGGATGTGCAGCCAACAAATTTACAGTGACTGTATGATGCTATCATGTTAATATGAACCAAAATGTTTCCAGAACCTTGGTTGAATCTACACCAGGAGAATTAAGGCAGTTCTGAAGGCAAAAGGGGGTCCAACCCAATACTGGCAAGTGGCCGGTGATTGTACATTTGGGATATTTTGTCTATAATTACTAGTAAATTAAATCTAAAGCACACATACCTTTACTGTAGAGCACTGCTCTGGTTTGAAAGAAGTGGAATAGGGCGAGTAAACAGCTGTTGGCTTGTCGTTCTCTGATTTGTAGCACGAGGTGATGACCTCGTTGATCCTGTTGTTGATGCTGCTCAGTGGGTACATGCAGAGCGCCGAGCTCAAGCCCTCATCGTTGTTGAACACAGCAAACAGCACCTTCTCACCTTCTTTAAAGTTGCCAAACGAGCTGAGATTCTGTGAGAGCGTGGACCCCGGGGAGGCCAGGTAAGCCGCCTGCACCCTGTTGTAGGCGTTTCCCTCATTGATGCTGCAGTTGAGCTGAAGCTCAGTGTACGAGAAGTAGTTCAGGTCGTCCTCGCACAGGCGAGCGATGAAGCTGAACTTGCGGTTGTCGCTGGTGCCCAGCACGCGCGCGAACAGGAAGTAGATGTAACCACCCTCCTTGAAAGCGTAGCGAAAGTCATGGTAGTAGTGCTTGATCGAGGGGCCGCTCTGCACCGTGGATGCCTCCACTACATTCTCGAAGATATCCATGTCGCTGTAGACTTCCAGCAGCCGCGTGCTGACCAGCTTCACGTTGTCCGACGAGCCCGAACCCTGACCTACCAGGAAGACGCTCAGATGTCTGTCCTTCTCGATGCTCGAGATCACGCCGACCACCGAGATGGAGTTGGCGGTCGCGGCCACGTACGTCTTCTCGCCTTTGGTGTCGCTGTAGTACATCTGCTGCTCAACGTGGGTTAGATTGTGCAAAGAGCAAATGCCATGAAAGATGGTCCCGCAGACCACCAGCAAGCCATTATCCGGGTTCAACAGCAGGAGCTTGTTGATGTTGTCCGTGTCCTTGGCCTCGGTGCACAGGGCAGTGATGGGGGGAGTGCACGACACGCTGTCCTTCTTGGGGCCCGTCACAGCCTTGCTTTCCTTCTGCAGTTTCGGGTCCAGCTGGTAGACTGCGTTCACGGCGCCCAAATAGATTCGACCCGTCCGAGGGTCCTGAACCACCGTGTTAATGGTGGTGAGGGAAGAAAACTGCACGCGAGGCTGATCACAGTGAAGACAGGCAACAGACAGCAGCGTCAGGAGTGCTGCCACGCACCACCGCGCCATTTCTGCAACAAGCAGGAGAGAGAAACTGGTTTAAAAATTCTGTGTTTTAGGTCCGATTTCTTTTATGCCCTCCTCAACCCTTTTGATCATCAGCCAGGAAATAAACTGTTAAGACTTCTACTAAGCCTGTTTAGTTCTCTACACTAAACATCGACACTAAACTAAACATATCTCGTTCCTCCACACGCACAAGCAAGAGGAAAGATTTTACCATGTGTAGAGAAGAACCAGGCTATCTTTAATGTCTGTAAAAGCTCAAAAACTGGAACGGTATCAATTCTCTGGCTCCTGACTCCTCTCTAAGATGCCAGGTTGCTACAGGATCTACCTCAATAAAAGAGACGCCTTCCTCCCGCTGACTTTTTCATTTTCCTGTTGTTTTTTATCCACACTCAGGCTTCCTCATTTTTCCCCTCACTGAGAATGCTCAATAAAAAAAAACTGACAAAGAGCTGCCTACAAGAGCCACTACTACTTTCTCTGAACAGGCCTACAGGAACCTCGTGTGTTAGTAGAGTCAAATTTATTTACTTTGAAGCATTGTCTGAAAGCAGATTTACAAATATCTAGGTCCACAGCCATAACTGAGCAAGCCTAGGGCGACAGCGGCAAAGAGAAGCTCTGTAAATGTTAAGACAAAAACCACAAGAGGACCAAGACTCAAAAGGGACCTCCTTGGGCAGCCTAGATGTTATATGTAAAAATTTAAATAAGTTAGCGAATTAATAAGTGTTATATTATAGTAATAGTTTTAATACACAGAAGCTAAATATAAAAACTGAGAGAGAGAACGCATTATGAAAACATTCATTTGGCTGCAGAATACTGCTGTGAAATATTTAACCCATTGTTTCCCTAATATGCCAAATTTCACCAAGATTAAGGAATAAGAGAGATGCTTTGTTAAACATTTCATTGCCGTATTTGAATTAAATTGTATGTGGAGATGGGCTTCCTGTGTAGTCTTAAAGCATCTGACCCAACTCTTTAATATAGAGTGGCTTATGAAACAAATCCTCTACTGCCAAAAGGAAATGAGGTCAGACACTACTGGACGACCTTCCCAAGTGCCGCCCTAAGACCGCTCTAATCTGTGCATTTAAACCCACTGAGCTTCACGACCTTAAATCAATGGGAAGAAAAAGACAAGTCTCATCTCCAGGCCTCAAACTCCGGACCAAAAAGTGTAAATAATAAGTGCGTTTAGATGCACTTCATCTGATAAATGCAGAAAATCTGATTTAGACAGTAATCCGATTTACATATACTTGAGTATCATACTCATAATGGGAAACCTCCAGGTTTAATCGGATTTCTACTTTGCAACCAGCCAATAATCTCACAGAAATATTTGACAATCTTTAATATTAAGTAATCAAATGATTCATGTTCGAGTATACACTGCGTTTCAGAGCCTCCACAAAGTATTCTGCCTTTACTTCCATGGTGTGGTTAATTCCAAAGTTGCCAGATCCAGTGAGGAAAAAAAAAAAACAACGGAAAGGGAGGCCAAATTCAGTCAAGTCTTTAGAATCTTCAGAATAGACTTATCTGGCAACAATCTGATTGATGGGGTAAAATCCAGCTCTCTCTCGGATTTCCTAATCTGATTTTTAGATCAGAGTAACCTGTATACATGACCACACGAATGATGGGAACTGCAGAAATCCGATTATGAAGGACTATTAAGTGCATGACTCAGGAAATAGGATTTCTACTCTGCATTTATGAATTTATTACATTTATAATGCATTACATTTATATTAATTCATTACTTTTCTAAATTAAATATGTATTAGTGACCCTGCAAGGTTTTATAGCGGCTTTAATCCCGTCTCCTGAAGCAGAACACAATTAGCAGGGGTTACCAGCCTCAGGTGATCAGCCTCAGGGTCTCTCTGCACTCACACACGGCTCTCAGCGCTCGGCCTCACAAACCGGAGCCTCATACAGGAGGTGTGTCGCCCGGTACAAAGTTCACTGGGTAAGATTAGACGTAGAAGGAGGCTTTGTTTCCACTTGCCCAGTAAGCAAAGGCAAAGGGCACATTTCTAATGATTCAGTAGCAGCGTTTGTGGGAACTACACAATGTAGTGCCACTCAAATACTGCATTCCTTATGAATGAGTGTTAGCCTAATGACACGCAAACAAACACACACACAGCAGTTCTATAGGAGCTGTGAAAGCCATGTTGACTCTGGGTGTGACTAAGAGCTTTACAGTGGTATGGCGATATCTGCTGCTGCTCCACTGCCACTTCCTTCTTCACAGATGTCCAAACGGCGTTCATTTCCGTCGCTGTACTTTCAGAACCATTCCAAGCAGCACAAAACATGTTTTTCATGGCTTTTCTGAACACTCACATGAATGAACCAGTGTTGTTCACTGTCGGACACCAAGTCCCTTTGTTCAGGCTGCTGCTGATGAGCTTCTCAATTTCACTCCTATGGAGTGGAGCCAAGACTCTGATTCTATATCAGCAAACAGCAAATAGCCATTTGAGGCAGTCTATATGTATCACCAAAGATTCCAAACAAGACTTGCTCCTCTTTCATTGACATCTGAATCGGTCACTTCAGTCACAAGATTCACTTCTCCTCCACTCAGACTAGGGTTCTAGTACTCTCAATGTAGTAAACTATACACTACTGTGTGTAGGCTGTGGTGCCGCAAGAAACTGAAGTGCTAGACCACCGCAAAGAGGGTCCAGGGATAAACTTCCAGAACTGCCCAGCTTCCACTCTTAGGCCCTTAGAAAGAGAGCATTTACATTCACTTAATAATTCTCAGTTATCTGATTATTAAAGTGGTCATGTCTACAGGATACTCTGGTCTAGAGATCAGATTGAGAAACCCGATAGAGCGAGCTGGATTTTATTTCAGTACTCTGATTTCTCAGTGCATCTATACCAGTTATCCGATTGCATTTTGACTGTGGTAGCCTAGTGGTTAAGGCACTGGACCATGGACCAGAAGGTCCAGGGTTCAAATCTCACCTCTGCCAAGCTGCCACAGTTGGGTCCTTGAGGAAGACCCTTGGACAGTTGCTTGGACTGTAAGATTGTATCAATTGGAAATGCTGTAAATGAAATAAATGAAATTATTCTTAGACATTTCCCTTCTTTTTGGCTTTTATACATAGACCAGGTGGGAAATTCTCTTGAGGGATCTGGCAACCCTGGAATTAAACGCAGCACCCGCTCGAACACTTTGCACAGACTCAAACGCAACACATACTCAAGAAAATGAAGAATTTGATTATGTACTATTAAAGATTGAAGTTTAAGGCGCATCTTTCTGTGAAATTATTGGCTGGTTGCAAAGTAGAAATCCGATTACTGGCCGAGTCAGATGAGCCCAGAGCTTCCCATTATCTGATTACTCAAGTGCTTGTAAACTCGCTGATCGGATTACTGACAAAATCTGATTTTCTGCAGTTATCGGATTATTAAGTGCATGTAAACACTCAATGTCAGGACATTTGGTCATCACAAGTATACTAAAACAAGGAAAGTGTGTGTTTGTATGTTCACGTTTATATTACATTGTGGGGACCAAATGTCCTCACAAAACTTAAAGATCTGACATTGTACTTTGAGTCATTTTACAAGAAACTGCAAATTTCTTTGGAAAAAAAAGGGCTTCCATTACGTTACTGAGGTTAGGGTCCTCCCAATGGTAGGAAGAGTGAGTGACAGAGGAGGAAACACTTGCATTACCCTAAAACCAGAATAGCAGCCTAGCAATAATTAATCTTGGTGAACATATGTAATACTTCTTTCCCGTTACTGTCTTTGTGGAGTTTGCCATCTTCTCCATATGCCACCTGCTTCGCAGTTATAAACCGCCACCCTGTCCAGGGTGTATTTCCACCCAGTACCCATTGTTCCAGCCTCACCATGACCCTGATCAGGCCAAACCAGTTACCAAAGAGTGAAAAAACGCAATGTGCAGATGTGTCATGTGACACTGCATGTTCAATGATGTGTCCATGAAGTAAAGAGATGTCATCACCCACAGCTTTCACTTCCTATGCAATAATGAGCCAGAAAATTAGAACAAACAAGAGCTAATACAGTCCAGTTCTCATAACGCTTTCACTGTAGAAAAAAACAAAATGAAACGCTAACACTGATTTAATAGCCTGTCAGTGGTGTAGATTGACCTGGGATGAGCTGGCATGCACGTTTTACTGAACACTGCCTCTGCGGAATTAGCGTAGGCTGTACATTCCTGTGGATTTTTTTTGTTAAAATACCCATTCTTGAAAGCCTCAGTGCTGATTGCTTACTCTGATTAGCCTCTGGTAGAGTCAGAGCAGATTTGTATCCTGCCATGTGGGGAAATTGGCTACAGTCAAAACAGCAACTGAGGAATGTTTGTAATTATCTCAGCTGAAGGAATTACTTGGGAATAGAGACATTACGGCATGTCTTGGTGCTACAGAGAAAGATTTTTTTTTTTTCTGCTTCTCTGTATACCAGAAAGCCAAGAATAATTAGCCATTGGAGCTGGTTCCCAAGGTCTGGGCTTTCCTCTGTGCTTCTCATAATGCGCCTTCAGTCTGACACAATTAATATTCAACTGAACAGAGTTTAAATACAGAAAATCAGTTACAAGCAGAAAACATGGCATCAGGCATCATTTCAAAATTCAACATATGTCGTTGAGCAGATGCCCTTATCCAGAGCGACTTACAACTCATACTTTGAACTCAAGTTGTTTCCGTCATTAGCTCCAACCCCACCATACCCGGGCCACATCAGAGGGCAGTAACTCGGTCTCCTCTGGCTGGCTGGGGACTAAGTCCGGCCAAGGACTTTCCTGCTTAGACTCAAGATCCTAGAGTGACTGTTTATCGGACTACTTAATGCTGACATGCATATTGTACATTATTTTATTTCAACTATCACTATAAGACTTGTTTGATTTACATTTACAGCATTTAGCAGACACGACTTACAACTTATACAATCCAAGCAATCGTGGGTTAAGGACCCAACAGTAAAAGCTTGGCAGAGGTGGGATTTGAACCCTGGACCTTCTGGTCCACAGCCCAGTACCTAAACCACTAGGCTACCACAGTCCACATTTACCAATAACAGTGGACAGAATTGATTAGATCAATTCTTCAATTAGTTTCACTCTTACATTTATCATCTAGGCCACCCAAGGAGGTTGGGTCCCTTTTTGAGTCTTGGTCCTCCCAAGGTTTCCTCCTCTTAAGGAGTTTTAGGGAGTTTTCCTTGCCACTGTCGCCCTAGGCTTGCTTAATGTGGGATTGGCCGTAGATATTAGAAGATAATCTAAAATAGTAAAATTGCTTTGAGACAATGCTCCATTGTAAAAAGCGCTATATAAATAAATCTGACTTGACTTGATACATTCTTATAATACAACTGTGGGTTAAGGGTCTTGCTCAAGGACCCAACAGTGGCAGCTTACTCTGGACCTTGCGGTCCATCGTCCATTACCTTAACCACTGGTCCACCATAGTCTCAAAAATCATTTTCCCATTGCGGTTAAACTTTATGCAGTTAACAAAACTAAAATGGACAACCAGGTACTTGGGTGCTGCAGAAATCTAAGACCCTAATCCACCACTGCGACATGGGTTCGAATTCTAACGCCTTCAGACTTTGTTGAGCATCATATGCAGACAACTGGCTAAAGGAGAAGAGTACAAAAGTGTAACAAAAGTGACGCCTGCCAAGTCCAGAAGCCAGGCTCTGTCATGGTATGGGGTCGGGTTAGTGACCTTGGCACGGGTCATTTACATTTCTGTAATGGCAGAATTAATGCAGAAAGGGGTATTGAGATTTTTGAGCAACATAAGCTGCCTAATCTTTTCCAAAGATGTTCATGCATTTTTCAAAATGACAATGCAAAACCACAAGCTGAACAAATTACAAAGGCACTGCTGCGGAAGGAGAGGGTACGGGTACTGGGCTGGCCTGCAAACACCTTGAAGACGTGTTTGCAAGGAGAACGGGACAAAATGAAACCTGAAACACAAAGGCACTGTGGTAGCCTAGTGGTTAAGGTACATGACTATGAACCAGAAGGCTCAGGGTTCAAATCCCACCTCTGCCAAGCTGCCACTGTTGGGCCCACAATTGTATGAGTTGTAAAAATTGCGTGGATTGTAAAAATGTATCAATTATAAGTCACTCTGGATAAGGGTGTCTGCTAAATGACACAAATGTAAAAGCTTTACCGCCCCAACTTTTGTTTTGGAATGCGTTGCAGGTCTGAAAGGCAGGGAAGTTTATTAAGAAACAAAATGAAGTTGACCAGAAAAAATAGAAATATTCTGTGTTCATACTGTCTACAAGGAAATAAGTAAAAAAAAAAAAATGTAAGAAACCCTGCAGTTTTCCATACTGTCCCCACTTTCTCTGATTTGAAGTTGTATTAAAAATATAATTCTACCTCCGTATTAGCCATATGTGGCTTTTTTGATGTTTTCTTCTTTTGGTGAGGATGCAGGGCTCAACAAACATTAATTTAAACTTTTTTTAAGCGACGACTCCACGACCATTCATTACCTACGCACACTCAAGGTCGCACGCTCAAACTGCAAATTCACACAAAGCCAGGTGGATGAATGCTCATTAATGACTATTATAAATCCGAGGGGAGCTGCAGCACAGAAAGTAATCAGCATCATCAGGTCTGCAATCAACCGCATACGAGCCGAGAGATTCCACATGGCGGGAGGCAGAGCGCACGGAAGTTCTCCAATTTTTAGCAGGAGTGAATGATCCTGCTATCAGCAGCAGGAACAGCAGTGTGTGCGCGTTTTCTTTCCAAATACAGCCCGAGTTCAAGCAGCAGGACAAGCCGAGAAAGCTCCCAGCACCATGTGTTTATCAGCCATAACTAAATCTTTCAATTCTGCACCGACTGCATCCTGTCTGTCATTTCAGAGTTAGGTCGTTTACCTGAAATTCGGTCTCCAATAAAGCATTACTGCTTAGAATGATAACTCCAGTGACACTCCCTCAGGCTCTGTCACATCCTGCTTTTATTGCAGTGCTCAAAAGAGGAGGCGTGAACGATGAACTGGTTTGGTGATTTAGGAGAGATCGGATCAGTTACACTGAGAACCAAAAGCCTGCGCGCACACAATACTGAGCAAAAGTCTTAGACCACCATTAGAATAGATGTACCAATGTTTTAGCAATGGTACATCGACTAGATAACTATTTCTCAGTCTCTTTATTAGAATGCAACCCGAATAAAAAACAGCTTATATAGGCTACAGGGGCGAGTATTTAGTGTGGCCTCCCCTTACACTTGAGCAATAGCAGTATCTGGTAGCTTCATCAGGATGCCAAGCTGACCGCCTTTTTGGAAGGGTAGCAGCCAAGAAACCACTTTGTCACATTATCGCCATCGACTGGACAGGATTAGCATCATGGATTTAAGATCGGCCAGTGAGTGTTCTGAAATCAGCCTGTTTATGCAACACTTTACAGTTCTGTTCTTAGTGTTCTTCATCAAGTCCTGTTTCACAGAATGTTAAATGGCACATACCTGTGCATTTCTTCGGAGCCCTCTGCAGACAGACTGCAGTGACTATAATCCAGCAGGGAGAGAAATAAATGATTAATATTGGGTCATATTGTCACTAGACAGGCTGCGGTGGTGGAGGGGAATTTGATCATTAGGACTGCCCTACTTTTTTAACAATACACTTTTCTGTTTTTTGCCTTTTAGGCCTTTCATAAGCTCTCCTGAACAGAAGGGAATGCAGGAGAGTGAAGAACGAATGCTAGTGTAATAGAAAACGAGTGGGCAAGCTGTAATCCTTTCGAAAAAAATTGCACACTGTTATTAGTTTCAGAGCAGCCCTATAGAATCAGCTGTATTATGGCCCTGTTTTGCTCCTTCACAACAACAGTACAGTGAGAAAAACATCCAGTGTGACGGTTGTTTCAGACAAACTGTACGTACTGCCGGAGGTTAATGGCCTTACAGTGTGTGTGTGTGTGTGTGTGTGTGTGTGTGTGTGTGTGTGCGCACGTGTTTATCTGCATGCATTCCAGCTGGTTTCGGTCTTGAGAAGGGAGAGGTTACAGTAGCTAATCACTCCTTTCATACTCCACAAGTGATTATGACAAAGGAAGTGACAACGTAAACACACACATCTCAAAGCCAGCAGCTGTCCAAATACAGCACACACAACGCACTCAGACCGAGCAAAAATGACACTGTGGGTCAGTAATTATTTGCAAAAGTTCCTCAGCATGTGGTGCAAATTTCTCTCACAGTGGCTCGGAGGGCCATTATAAGGCTGTTATGTTAATGTGTTCGTGTCGCTCCTCGTTAAGCACGTGGTCAGTTAATTACATCCAGAAAGCCAAGAAAGGGTACCAAGATCAACTTCAGCACAAGTCATTTCAGCAAATCAAGTCTTCAATAATAATAACAACAACAACAACTAGAAGAGAAAAGTGGAAAACCTGAGGGAAATACAGAATGGTTGCACAGCTAAAGTGCATTCCAGTTGCTAGGCTATTGCTATATGATCAATAAGCTACATGATCAGTAAGCAACAGTGCAACAGTTTTTGTAGGTGGAGGCTATGGTGTTGCTACGTCATTTCCATGTGGTGCTATGATGTTGCTATGGTGTTCCTATTGTGTGCCAGGTGGTTGCTAGATGATCGATTTGGTATTGCTAAGTGTTTGCTATGGTGTTGCTAGGTGGTTGTTACGGTTTCCCAGGTGGTTGCTATGAGGTTGCTATGGTGTTTCCATGTTGTCCCATGTGGTTGCTAAGTGGTTGCTAGGTGATCAGTATGGTGTTGCTAAGCGATTGCTAGATGGTTGCTATGGTGTTGCTAGGTGGTTATGGTTTCCCAGGTGGTTGCTATGAGGTTGCTATGCTGTTCCTATGTTGTTGCTAAGTGGTTGCTGGGTAATCGGTATGGTGTTGCTAAGTGGTTTCTATGGTGTTGATAAGGTGTCCCAGCTGATTGCTATGGTGTTATGTGGTTGTTATGGTTTCCCAGGTGGTTGCTATGACGTTCCTATTTTGTCCCAGGTGGTCGCTATGGTGTTGCAAAGTGGTTTCTATGGTGTTGATAAGGTGTCCCAGCTGATTGCTATGGTGTTATGTGGTTGTTATGGTTTCCTAGGTGGTTGCCATGAGGTTGGTATGCTGTTCCTATGTTGTCCCATGTGGTTGCTAAGTGGTTGCTAGACAGTTGCTATGGTGCTGCTAGGTGGTTGCTATGGTGTTGATATGTGGTTGTTATGGTTTCCAAGGTGGTTGCCATGATGTTCTCATCTTGTCCCAGGTGGATGCTATGGTGTTGCTAGGTGGTTGCTATGGCGTTGATAAGGTGTCCCAGGTGGCTGCTATGTTGTGGTTGTTAATGCTTTCCCAGGTGGTTGCTATGGTATTGCTATGGTGTGCCAGGTGGTTGCTAGGTCATCGGTATGGTGTTGCTAAGTGGTTGCTATGATGTTGCTATGTCGTTGTTATGGTTTCCCAAGTGGTTGGTATGGTCTTGGTTGGTGGTTGCTAGGTAGTTGCTATGGCGTTTAACACAAAAAAGCCCTGAATTTCATACTGAATACACTAATGCTGACATCTTCCACCAAAACCGTAGGTCCATAACAAATGACTTGTTGCTAGGCAACGATAACAATTCCTTACCATTAACCAAGTATCCTATATAAGGTTTATAAAACACTACCAAGTAATAAGTACTAAAACTAAACATAAAATTCATTAACAATTATACGATAGAATGGAGTTATTTATTAGGGTTATTCTGTTATTTGTACAAGTCAGATATTTGTGTGCATAAAGCCTGTTGTTACTTGGCAACTTGGTGTGGAAAAAGAACGCTTCTCAACCAATCAGATTGCCAGATTGGAATCGATTGGAAACTGTCGTATAAAAATGTGTACGTGTACAATAAAGTGTTGAGTAAGGTTTGTGCTAAATCTGCGACCTCAGTGCAGGATTGTAACTCACATTTTCATCATAACCACTGCCTGACTCCAAACGAATGACCTCATAACCGACATAAAAGCTTCATGTTAAGCCTTCTCCCATTATAAACCCCTTCGGTTTGGAAACCGAAGCCAAAGCAGCGTAGTCAGTCATTTGGAAGAAATTTGGGAAGCTATTCCTAGGATGGTGTTTTGGTCCATCAACCCAGAATAAGCTTTTTTTTTTTAAGTCCCACAAAAAGTAGGCTTTGGCCCATTGTTACTCCCAGCTCCTTTCATGAACACGCAAGTCTCACGAGTGCACGTCTTGTGTCGTGGAAGCCCTGCCGAGCACGTTTAGCTCCTTACCACACACGGTCCACACCATCTAAAAACAGAGGCTGCCGGGTGACCTTTGCCCAAGTTGCCCCTCTTATTCGGAGATTCAAACAATCAGCAGTATCTCATCAGCATAACCTCTCTAAGACATAACCATGCAGGTTTGTGCCATTGTTTCCTTCATGATAACTCATCTATACGGGAAAGAGCTACACAACAGCCCGCTGATTTATGTTCAGACTTTGTGAGATGTTTCCATGTAAAAAAAAAAAGTCCCTAGTTCAAGAAAATGCTGAGGAATGTAAAGTCACTCTAGAAAAATCTAAACAAAGCCACCACGGGAAATGACTCACGCCAACCTTAAATACTGTAAACAGGTTCGAAATGTGTAGAGTAATTAAGTATAATTCATGTTTTACTAATTCAGACTTAGGCTTTAAAAGCCAGTGTTGGGGGATGGTACTGAAAATAGTAATCTATTACAAATTACTTCTTGTCATGTTGACTCATTACTCATTCATTTACTTTAAAGTTGCTCTGTAAAGCCATACTAATCTGTAACAACGAGAAAGTACAAGGATAAGAGCCAAAAGTCGTTTGGACGCTTTATTTAAGAAAAAAAACAAGAGTAATCATTGAGTTTGTGTTTAGTTTATCAGGGTTTTCCAAGGCAATTGGACAAATGTATGAGAAGATACATAAATGCTGTCAACAATTAGATCACAAAAGACACGGGGCCAACACAGGCAGTCAGACAACACTTGAATACTTTAGACAAAAGACAAACACCACCAAAGTATTGTCTAATTATTAGTTATTATCAAAATAGCAGAAAATGTACATCTCTCACACTCAGTGTCTAGCAGATATCACCATGGTGTTGAGTGTTTCAAAAAACTTTATTTTAACTCAACAAATATTCAGAAATCCTTGTTTCTCCCACCATTTGGTGGAAGTAGGGTAGGTTTGTTGTAAATGGCTTGCGAATGATTCATTTTCCGCTCAGAAACACAAGTAACGCACGCTTTTTTATTACATTACTACTCGTGATTACAAGAAATTCAACTGTAATGCATTCGATTTCTTTGTTACAGGAGAAAAAGCAATCTGCTTCCTCTAAAGCACTACTTTATACCGTGTTATCCCAATGCTGCTTAGAAAAGCTTTGGCATTATTACAGTGGAAAAGCTAACAACACGTGAAGGCGGCAAATTTTCCACCCGAGGACAAATGTCAGATACGCAATTAGCAAGAAAACACAGGTGGAGAAATTAATTCTTTTCGAGCCTCCCGTGGTCTCTGGAGTTTTGGGTTAAATGTCAGAACGCTAGCAGTTAATCAGGAACATTTTATTAATGAGTGCTACAGCAACAGTAGCATGAGAACATTACTAAATCTCAGGGGGAAACCGAGTTTTTTAAGCAGTTAGAGACCCAGGTTTATCCACTGGTCATTACCAAAATAAATCTGGATTTTATTGGACAATTACTGCCTGTCTATTTGTTTGTGGTCAGTCACTGCGCATTCGCCAAACATCATTCAGGCGAGTTTATAAGTGAATGAAAGCCTCCGGAGAACAAGGAGACTGGTCTTTAAGCATTCTTAGGAAGTCAATAAACATCCGGGATCACAGAAGGACTCAAAGGGACTCGCACGCCAGCACTGATCAGGATCATTTTTAAAGACACATGAGACAAAAGAGTTTATACTGCACGTATGCAAGCAGTCAAACTTCAGAGGAGGACAAATCACTAGTCTTCTATATTAGCCAGGTCAAACTCTGCTATGTGTACCAGCTACTACCAGATTTACTACCATAAAGCCGAAAGTCTGAGACCACCAGAGAAAATGCTTCCATTTTGCAATTTTTCAAATTAAATACAATGTTTAACGCAGACAAAGACCAAATACGTAACCTTACAGCTTCGCTACATCTACTTAAAGACCAAACAAGATCACACAGTGTTGACCGTCTTGGACTTTCCTCCACAGAAACCTGACCAGAACCCCATCGAGCATTTACAGGGCCACTTGAAGCCAGCGAAACCATCACAAGATGCCCTTTGGAATGCTGTGAGATCATGCTTGACAGCATAGATAATCAGATTCTGCACAAACCAGCTCGTGGAGTTCATGCAGCTCTAGAGCATGCTGTAGCATGTTGTAGCAAAAGGAAGAACATACCAAATGTTAAAATTCCGAAACCTATGTTTTTCATCGATTCAACTTCTCACACACAGTTATGCTGACTATATGATCTGTAAATAAAAATATTTCACCGAATTAGGGAAAAACGCTAAATTTTCACCAGTGGTCTCAGACTTTTGGCCCCCCACTGCAAGTGAGTTTCATTTTCAAAACCACCAAACCCGCTATAAGAAATAGCTATCTGAAAATGAAACCTGAGAAATCAAATCCACAGCGTGCATCAGGGTACTACAGTGGAAACTCAGAATTCGAATGCCTCTTTACTCAAATTCAAACAATAATTCCGACTAAATTAAACCCCTACCACGAGTCGGTGCCAATAATCAAGTCAAGTCAAGTCAGATTTATTTATATAGCGCTTTTTACAATGGAGCATTGTCTCAAAGCAACTTTACAAGTTTAGATTATCTCCTAATAACTACGTCAAATCCCAAATTGAGCGAGCCTAGGGCGACAGTGGCAAGGAAAAAACTCCTAGTTCTAGGAAGAAACCTTGGAGGACCAAGACTCAAAAAGGGACCCACCAACCTCCTTGGGCGGCGTAGAGATATTTTTTTAAATCTAAGAGCGAACTAAAGTCATGGAGTCAAGTTCGAATAGAATGTGAAGTATTGCACATCGACATTAAGTGGCCCGGGTATGATGATAAATCTAAGAGCGAAAACTAAAGTCATGGAGTCATGGTCGAATAAAATGCATTATGAATTGGATGCACCGTGGAGCTCCATCATATGGACATCATGTGTGGGGCCGGAACTGCCGGGAACACAGCTCGGAGAGAAAAACAGAAAATGTAATTAGTTATTGATTAAGAGCAAACAGTGTATATTAACAATCACTGATGCCATGTCAATCACTGATGCCAAGTGGTAGCATGAGACCCCGGCAGCATTAGCTATAGCAGCATAGCTAGAAAAGCTAGAAAGAGGAGAACTGGAAGGAAACACAGCCAAGAGGGATCACATGAGACATTGGCACCCCACGAGGCGGCAGAAGACAGCAACCCAACGTCTCTGATCACCATAAGACTCTTTTATGAACTATGAACCCCCAGCGCTGCCCTTATTCTAAGGCAAGGTTGCATGAGTCAAGATCACGAGGACCCAAGCCTAGTTCAGCCAGACCGCCCACCCGACACTCCCGGCAAGCGGACAAGGGCAGGCAGGCCAGACATGACTTCAGACTCCGGCCTCAGCAACCCAAACCATGCAAAACCTGGGTCTAAAATCTAGTCAAAAGCCTGTGTAAATAAGTATGTCTTTAGCCTAGACTTAAAACTTTGGAGGGTGTCTGATTCTCGAACGAAAGTGGGAAAGTTTATTCCATAGTTGGGGGGCCATGTATGAGAAAAGCCTTTCCCCCTGCTGTGACTTTTTTAATTCTAGGAAACTAAAAGAAGTCCTGCACCCTGCGAACGAAGTAGACCGAGTTGGATTGTAAAAACTCTAAGAGGTCACTCAGATAATGTGGGGCAGGCCATGTAGAGCTTTATAAGTTATAAGAAGTATTTTGTAATCAATGCGGAATTTGACTGGTAACCAGTGCAGTGATGATAGAAAAGGAGTGATATGATCAAATTTTCTAGTTCGAGTTAGCACTCGGGCAGCTGCATTCTGAACTAACTGAAGTTTATTTATAGATTTACTAGAGCATCCAGTAAGTAAGGCGTTACAGTAATCCAACCTTGAGGTTATAAACGCATGAACAAGTTTTTTCTGCAATCATTAAAGAGAGGATATTTCTAAGTTTAGCGATATTACGTAGTTGAAAGAAAGCAATTCGAGTGATGCTGCTAATGTGCGCATCAAAGGAGAGATCTGAATCAAAGTGTGACCCCCTAAGTTTTTTTTTTAAGTTTTTTACAGACGGACTGGGCCAATACTGGACAGCCATCTAGATTTAGGATAGATGTAGCTAACCTGTCTCTCACAGCCTTGGGTCCCACTAATAGCACCTCAGTTTTTTATCTGAGTTAAGTAAGAGAAATTTAAATAACATCCAATCTTTTTTTCCTTTACACAGTCCTCGATTTTGTTGATTGTAAGGCCTGTCATTAGTTTTGGCTGATATGTACAGCTGTTGTATCATCTGCATAGCAGTGGAAACTAATGCCATGCTTACGAATAACTGAGCCTAGTGGCAGCATGTACAGAGAGAATAAAAGCGGGCCAAGCACTGACCCCTGAGGCACGCCCATACTTCACTTTTGAGAGCTTAGATCTTAGATTATTTTATATGAAACAAAACTGGTACCGGTCAGTTAAGTAGGATTTAAACCAAGAAAGTGCTGATCCCCTAATACCTACAGTATTTTCTAGTCTGTTTAGTAAAACATCATGATCTATAGTGTCAAATGCTGCACTTAAATCTAACAGAACAAGAAAAGAAACACATCCCTTATCTGAGGACATTAACAAGTCATTAAGTACCCTAATTAATGCTGTTTCAGTACTATGATGGGGCCTGAAGCCAGACTGAAATGTTTCATAAATTTCATTCCTTTGGAGGTGACTACAGAGCTGTTGATAGACGGCTTTTTCTAAGATTTTGGACAGAATAATGCACCAATATGGTATGCCAATCACATAAAAGAAACAGGGTGCAATCATAAGCATATTACATAACTGTATTATTACAGTATGTATCCGTACATTATCTCTGACTGTGGGTGTGGCTTCAGACACCCCCTCTGTCCCGGCATCGATGTCCCGGCGATAAGACGTGACAAAACTGCATTCACCTCAGTGACTATAAAGTTTCACTTCATTTTCACTTATTTCATGTCTTTATATTTCAATCATTTTATGTATTTACTGATTTTATGCATTGAATTCCAGCCCTTCATGCTTAGTCATGGTTTTAACCACTAATTACATACAAATATCAATGTCTAGGGCGGACAGGATAAGGAATGAGATCAGAGGGACAGCACAGGTTGGAAAATTGGGAGACAAAATTCGAGAGGGAAGACCGAGATGGTTTGGACATGTGCAGAGGAGAGAGTAGAGGACGTGGAGGACAGGGTGAGGTGGAAACGTTTAACTCACTGTGGCGACCCCTGGTAAAGGGAGAAGCCGAAAGAAGAAGAAGAAGAATCAACGTAAAAAACAATTTGGGAACGGATTAATCCTATTTACATTATTTCTTATGGAGAAGTTTGATTTGATGACACACTTAAAAGAAATTGGAGTTTGAACGGCCTTCTTAAGTTCGGATTCCGAGGTTCGACTGTATAACTGATACAAACAATTCTCCTGAATGGTATTTTGCCTCTACCTGCACCTTCCATTTCATTCCTATTAAAGATGGACCAACCAGAGTTTCTAGGGCCGATACCGATCACTCGTGTACTGAGACGGCATACTGCTTTATCAGTCGAGCTGGAGGATACTGGAAGGAGTCTAGTACCTACTGGTTAAGTACGATTTGGGACGCAGCCTTGGTCTAAACTGGTTTATCATTTATAACAAACACTCCGAACAAGCAGCTGACTATAATATGGACTTTCTTCCATTGTTTCAGTCAAAAGTTAGAGTCAGTATTTCCATATAACGTTTCCGCTGTTTCACGGCACTGATTGACTCTCAGGATCAGCTAAATTAGAGAAATATCAGATGATTTCCAATCGCACATTTGGGCTGAAAATTGGCCAATACCGATATATAAACCAATCCATCCTTCCATCTAGGATTCCTATAAGTAAAAGGCTACATTTTGGCATTATACAAGGATTAATTAAAAGGGAAACTAATGAAGTAACGGCAACAAACACTTAAATTACCCTGAGGGGGAAAAACAACACACACAGACACACACAAAGCCAGACAAACATGCCCACACAATCATGTTCTGTATTTAGGTTACTTCCTTGTAATGCATTTAGGCTGGTTCCCTGTTTCCATCTCTAGCTGCAACACACACACACACACACACACACACACACACACACACACACACACACACACACACACACACACACACACACACACACACACACACACCACTTCATTCACTTCACCTGCGTCATCCAATTCTGTTTTGTGGGGAGCCAGCAACTACCTGGCAAGAAAAAGTGCAAGGTGGGATCCAACCCTAGACGGGAACAATAAATAACCAGTCAGGTATCTTTGGAATGTGGGATGAAAGCATACCCATAGATACCCTACGCACAAGGAGAACATCCAAACTACACATACAGAGCCCAGGCTGGGAATCGAACCAGGGATCTCTGAGGCTGCAGCGCTATCTGCTGAGCTGCCCGAAACACATACGTACAACTCAAATAAGACAGAAAAGAGCAAAGACAAAAGAACGGCTATATTTTCTGAAGAAAGTTCAAGCAGCAGCCCATCAATAACACCCAGGGAGAGCTACAGCGAGATGTTTCCCTACCATTAATCGATGCCGCTTTAACGAGTCTAAACGAGAGATTCTCGCAGCTCGATAATTTTTCTGACGCTTGGATTTCTCTTGAGCACCGAAGACATGCCGACAGCAACCAATGACAACAAACTGAGTGACAAGTGCCAAAAGTAAGCCGAGGCTATAGGTGACATCGGTGCTAAAGATCTGAGACTAGACATCAGCACAGGTGTTTAGAGTTTTAAGTGCGTTACCCAAAAGGAGCACCTGATTCACCCTCAAACTCATTTACAAAGAAAACCACATTGCTGATTGGTCCAGATGCCGCCTCTGGACGAAGAAGTCTTCAGCAGAAATGCTTGAAACATGATTTGTGATCATCAACGCCATGAGACCAGACCTGAATGGACGAGATGATGGATGCAGCAGAGCCTGTGATCTCTCACCCGTGATCAGTCTAGACTACGATTGGGTATAGTTTGCATTTAATCAATTCCGATTCTGCTTTTCGATTCCAAAATGGTAAAAAAATTAGTCAAATGTATAAAGAACATCTTACGTTTACATATTTCAACTTCAAAAATAATGATTTTTACGTGAAGCTTTTTTCTTCCTATTTAAACCTACTATAAGTTAAAAGCTTAATGTGGCTTAATGGACTAAAGCAGTGACCTAGGAACATCAAACTAATCTCAGTTACTACTGATCATAGATCAAGCCTTTCACTAATAATGGGTTTAAATGGGAATAAAAAGCTTAACATAAAAATGATTACTTTCCTTTTGGATTATAGCTCCATCATTTCAGCAGTAGAGATTCCTTATGACCAGTAATAAGTCAGAGAAGTTTGGTTTTCCTAGGTCATCGTTTTAGTACATTAAGCCACATTATGCATTTTCACTCTCCGGGTTAATGCAGCATTTGGGTCGAACCCGGTCTACTGCTGAAGCTCAGTATCATGCTGGTGCCTTAGATGGTTGCCATGTTGGAAGTTGCAGGAAGTTTGCTTATGGAAGTGCAGCCTCCTTTATAACAGATCAGCTTTCCACATATATTGCATTTAGCCTTTTCATTTTCTCTTAAGGTGGAGCCAAACTTTTGAGCGCTTTTGATTGTCCATCTTCCTCCATCCAAACAAAACTACATGATGACGTACGTGATTAGCTGTTGCACAGCTCCTGGCAGACAGACGCCTCTGTAATACAGACCTATTTTGCATCAACCGTGGCTGTGTATTTGAAGCACAAAATGCATTAATAGGAACCGATAACTGGAATGGAAATTCTATTTTTAACAGGTACCCATTCCTTGGAACTTTGAAAGCGGTTCCAAAACAGAACCAGGTTTCAATCGTCAACCCCAATCTAGATTACACCAGAACTTTTGGAGATCTCGTCACAACAGAAGCGAGACGAGGCCACTTGATTTGGAATTACTCAGCAAACTGAGCTTAATGTTGATGTTGGTATGTCGGTAGTGTGTGCTTGTTTTAGATGTTAATGTTAATCACATGTTGTGGGATGCAATTCATCGCTGGCATCGTGTCAAACAGCCGAAGGCCTCATTTTCAGCCTAGGTAGGGATTATTTAATTATTTATCCACTCATTTAACGCCACATACACATCGATGGCTATTTGGGACAAGAGCAAGGTTAAAATGACAATACACTGACACAGACTGGGGCAATTTAGAGCAACCAATTAATCTAATGCCTGTCTTTGGAACGTGGGAGGAAACCAGAGCACCTGGAGCAAACCCACGCCGATAAGAAGAAAACATTCAGATTCTAAACAGGTAGAGTCTGAGGCCGAGGCTAGAGCCTTGTGTCGCTTCCGAGCTATGGTTAGTCAATGAAGCGTGGTGTTACGCTATCAGGCCAAAAAAGCTAATAAAAACACATTTTCTCAGACGGTGTTGGATGTCATTGATAATCTTGCCCAGGGGTGTCTGATTGGCACGCACTCCGGGGTACATGCTCATCTGCGCTCTTAATTCCAGGATAGGTTCCTGACCCACACACAACCCTGACAAGGATGAGCGGAGTTAAAAAAAAAAGTCTTCCCGTGGGTAACTTTAGCTCTGTGTTGACAGACAACGTTTAAATAAACAGGATCCATACATGATAAACCATGTATGGCAAACAACAATCTCCAGTAATCCGTACATGTCTGGGCTGTGAGGTAGTGTGGCAACAAAAAAACCGTTTCCCATAAAATAGAAGATCAGAACCAGCCAACCTGGCCGAAAAACAAAAGCAATCAGCCTGTGCCATGCAGAAAAATGTCTTGTCTTTTGATCTAAGCTAGGTAAAAGAGATTCAGCATATCTACTGTGACGTGCCAGTGTAGCGCTCTGTGACTGGTTCTTGCCAGCCTGGACAGCTCCAAATATAAAGACACAGTTTAATGACCAAGGTCTTAACAACTATAGCAATTTATAATAAGAAATAAAACCTCTCAACTCTGAATGTTCGTTAAACTGTGCATTCCTGTACGTTAAGACCAAATGCCCCGAGAGAAAGCCGGAGACAAAGAGGAATTCCACCATACACCACGAGAACAACCCAAAGCTCACATTCAAGTCTTTAGAAAGGACTTTAGAAAAGGAGGCTCAAAGTGACAGTAGGAATGTGGAATTACCTAAACAGAGTTGTTCAGGACACCAAACATGAATATCGTTACACAACCCAGACAGGTTTCGACAGAGCTCAGAAGAACTGGGGATTTTTAAACTATGGGAAAAGTAATTAAGAGCTAATGCCACTATTTGACTGTTCATATCCGCTCTGCCCGAGCCGGTGTCTGAACGAGCAGAAGGAATGCAGGCAGGTTCCCGGCACAATTCTGGACTGAAAGAGCAAAGGATGGGCCATGGAAAAACGAAAGTTTCTGGGCGAGAAGGAGAGGAAAAAAAACTAGAGGAAATGCGCAACAAAGAAAAATGAGCCAGACACAGCTTAGCTCAGCGCTAACAAGGCGGCCTTTGTGTATGTGCAGTGAGCTGATTGTGCTCCGTCGCGCAGGTGAAACACAACATGACCACGCCACTATTACAACCTTCTTTTTTCTCAGTAAAGACTCAGCTCACAGACTATAATATTATATTTAGTCAGCCACTGATTGTGCAAGTTCCTCTACTTAGAAAGATGAGAGAGGTCTGTAATGTTCATCATAGCTACACTTCAGCTATGAGAGACAAAATAAGAAATAAAAAATCCAGGAAATCACATTGTATTATTTTAAAAGAATTTAATTGTAAATCACGACGGAAAAAAAGTATTTGGTCACCCACAAACAAGCAAGATTTCTGGCTCTCACAGACATGTAGCTTCTTCTTTAAGAAGTTCTTCTGCCCTCCACTTGTTACCTGTATTAATGGCACCTGTTTGACCTCATTATCTGTATAAAAGACACCTGTCCACAGCCTCAAACAGTCAGACTCCAAACTCAACCATGGCCAAGATCAAAGAGCTGTCCAAGGACACCAGGAAAAAAATTGTAGACCTCACCCAGACTGGGAAGAAGTGTAATCTACAATAGGCAAGCAGGTTGGTGTGAATAAAATCACAACTGAGGGAGCAATTGTAAGAAAATGGAAGACATACAAGACCATTGGTAAATCTCCCTCAATCTGGGACCCCCACGCAAGATCTCATCCCGTGGGGTCCAAAATGATCATGAGAACGGTGAGCAAAAAATCCCAGAAACTAACAACTACACGGAGGGATCTGATGAAATGACCTGCAGAGAGCTGGGACCATACACCAAAGTAACAAGGCTACCATCAGTAACACACTACGCCGAGAGAGACTCAGATCCTGCAGTGCCAGGCGTGTCCCCACTGCTTTAAGCCAGTACATGTTCCAAGGTCCCATCTGAAGTTTTGCCAGATAGCATATTGGATGATTCCAGAAGAGGATTGGGAGAATATCATGTTGGGTATCATATCAAAAAAAAAATATAACCTTTTTATAAAATCTCAACTCGTGTCTTCCTTTGGAGGAAGAAGAATGCTGAGTTTGCATCTCAGACACCATACCTACTGTGAAGCATGGTGGGTGGAAACCCTCATGCTTTGGGGCTGTTTTTTTTGCAAAGGGGACAGGACGACTTGAATCAGTGTTAAGGGAAGAATGAACGGGGCCATGTATCGTGAAGCCAAACCCACCTCCTTCCATCAATGAACGAGCTTTGAAGATGGAACGTGGCTGGGTCTTTCCAGATGACACACGATCCCAAACACACAAACCACCGCGTCAGGGCAACGAAGGAGTGGCTCCGTAAGAAGCATTTCAAGGCCCTGGAGTGGCCTAGCCAGTTCTCCAGACCTCAACCCCATAGAAATGTTGTGGAGGGAGATGAAAGTCCGTGGTTTCCCCAAAACATCACTGCTCTAGAGAGAGTCTGCATGGAGGAATGGGCCAAAATGACCAGCTACAGTTGTGTGCCAACCTGGTGAAGAACTTACAGGAAACGTTTGACCTCCGTCATTGCCCACAAAGGTTATGTTACAAAGTACTGAGTTGACCTTTTTTTGTTATTGACCAAATACTTATTTCCAACCATAATTTAGCAATTAAATTCTTTAAAAATCCTACATTTTTTCTTCATTTTTCATTTTGTCTCTCATAGTTGAGTTGTACCTATGGAAGGAAAGAAGAGCTTCCCCCCCCCCCCCCTAAGTTCCTAAGTTGTTACAGGGTTGTGAGTTCCCCAGAAAAGTTTGCTTGGTTTTGTGGGTGAACCCAAATACTTATGGGTGGACCAAATATACTTTATTTTTCCATCATGATTAAAATTACAGACCTCTCATCTTTCCAAGTAGGGAGAACTCTTGCACAATCAGTGGCTGACTACTTTTTTTGCCCCCCAAAAACACGTACATAACCTCCAAGAAACTATGAAAAATTTCCCTCTTGCGTTGAAGCTCCTATATCGGCCATAAAGGTGACCGGCACCTAATAAGGACAACAGTGCGATTCCCTACCACACAACTCCGAATAACCCAACCAAAATCACCCTGAAACTTCACACCTTACCAGAGGGCAAGATATTAAACAAAGAGTCTGTGCCAGAAGAGTGGCGGTTTCGTTGATCGTCCCACGTGTTGCATTTCCACTTTGGGGACGAGGAGTCCCTCACCATTTTTGCCCTGGTCCAATGCACCCATAGCCAACCAATCCCACATTTTAAAGGTTTAAATAAATTGTAACTTTCAGGACATGACGCTAACCCCTCTACAAAAATAATCAATCAAGAATGTTAGTCCAGGGGGCAAGGGGAAGATTTTTAAATTATAATTGTCTTAAAACTTATTTTCTGGTCCTTCTCTTTCTTTACTGTGTTGAAAGTATTTTCAGAGGTAAGGAAGTATGAATATATAAAAAAGATGGATAAATGAATGACAGTCCACAGCCTTAACCACAGAGACACCCTGTCAAATAAAGTTTATCCAAAGCTGAGCAGTTGAGGGTAAAAAAGAGCCTTTGCTCAACACCCACACAGTTAGCCTTGGCAAAGAGGGGATTAGAACTGATTAGTAGTTCAGACCCTTAACCGATGACTCACTTTCTTAGGTGTACATTTCTGCATTTGGGAGACCAGGGGGACTCACTTGACGGTCAGACAGTGGAAGCTCAGTGGGGATGGGATTTGGGCTCACAACCACTGCTGCTCTGTCTGAAGAGAGAATGATAAAGAGGAAGAGAGAGATCAATTCAAGGAGGGACGACTGTATTATAAAGGCACTTAAGAGGAGAGGAATGTCTAGTCTCATTCTCCTCAGAGCATCACTCTCACTCCTTCAAGTCTCTCTCTCTCTCACTCTCCTATCCTCTAGTCTCGCCAGAGGGGCAAGTGCATGGACAGTGGATGCTTTCAGCTTGATGTTTAATAGTTCTCACTTAATCGCCCGTCCAGCAGGCTCATCTGTTCACAGCACTGCTCAAATAAATTACACTGGCTTTTAATTACAGCGTAGAGCTTTACTGTACCATTACAGTACCGGGATACTGAAACGGGAATTAAGAGGGATAAGGACCTCCAGGAATAATCTAAGACGTCTCCCTCCAGCTAAACAGCTGGGCCTCATCGGCGCACGGAAGCATTAACGTGCAATAATAATAGCTCTTATGTGCAGGCTATAAGCATTCCACAAACCACTGACCTTCAGCAACAGAAAAGAGCTTTTGTATTCTCCATGGTCTACAGTTTTATACCACAATACAGCACACAGCATTTCAGGGAATATGTTCTACAAATGCCATTAACAACAGATTAGAGTATTAATTCTGAGCATTGTTACGTGTCATGAGCCACAATAGCAAATAACGTTTGTATTCTCAGTCGTTTATAATGTTATCATACAGTACATTTCACATTTTAACTAGCCAAATTTCACTAATTACAGTTTTCAATGTTAATTCTAAGTATTCTGTGTGCCAGCGCAGAACATGAAGCACTTACCTATACCAACAGCAAATGGCTTTTGGATTCTTCAAGGGCTTCACTCTTAAAGAATGCTTATCATAACTCTGAGTGTGTAGTACAGAATTCTGAGTATTCATTTTGTGTGTCATCTGTCACAAGCAGCAACGCAAACCACCGACCTACACCAGCAGCATACAGACTTGACATTTCTCAGTGTGCACACATTTACACTTACAGCATTTAGCAGACGCCCTTATCCAGAGCAACTTGCAATTGGTACAGTCTTACAATCCAAGCAACTGTGGGTTAAGGGTCTTGCTCAAGGACCAAATAGTGGCAGCTTGGCAGAGATGGGATTTGAACCCTGGACCTTTTGGTCCATAGTCCAGTACTTTAATGGCTAGGCTACCACAGTCCTATATAGAGTTATTACAATAGAGTTATAGTCAAAACCACTAGAGCAGAGTCTGAGTCAACCAACCAAGATGAGGCCACAACCAGATTAAGTAATTAGTTTGTAAGTCCCTCTTTATCTAAAAGTAGATAAAGAGAACCCAGTTAAACAAATGAGACGAAAATATTATACTTTCTCATTATTTATTGAGGAAAATGACCCAATATTACATATTAGTGAGTGGCAAAAGTATGTGACCCTCTAGGACTAGCAGTTAATTTGAAGGTGAAATTAGAGTCAGGTGTTTTCAATCAATGGGATGACAATCAGGTGTGAGTGGGCACCCTGTTTTATTTACAAAATCATTTTGGAAGCAAATGGTGGTGATGATTCTGTTTCCCTTCTCCTCTCAAACTTAATCAGAATCACTAAATAAAGTCACCAATTCTATCCATTTTTATTATTAAATGTGAAAAAACAGATGCACCAATCGAACGACCAGTTGCTGGGTTTTTTTTTTTTTTTTTTTTTCAGAGAATAAGATGAACAAAAATTATCTGTATGCTGTCATTTATAGTTCTTGGACAAAAAAATAAAAAATGAAAAATCAGAATGAGTCAGTCGTATGTCCAAAAAAAAAATGCACATGAACTTAACATCATGCTATTTAATACTGAAGGAGAAAAGCAGTAACTTGTTTTCCCTGTTAGCCAAATCAGGGTGCGGATTTTTAGGTATGTAAAGAAATAACTGATTTAATCTGTTTGATTGTTAATGTTCAATAACAATAGAAAAAAAAAGTTCAGTTTATACTGAACCTCAGACAGGTGCATTGGACTCGGCTGGTCTCAACAACAATTTGTCCACCTTACTGAAAACTGTAATTAGTGGAAAGAAAATGAGGAAATCGTCTCTTCCAGTTAAAGCTACGCACTATTATTTGTTTCATTAGCCAGAAGTTCTAATAAAACAAAGTTTAATAAATATTACACTCAGCATTATAATCAGCAAACCACAGGCTTAGATCCAGTCATGTTTGCTTCATGGTCTGAAGGTCATGCTGTTATTTTAATATCACAGGTACAGCTGAGATGATATGAACACTTTGGTATTTAAAGTACCACCAGTTCCACTTCTGAGTATTCTCTGAAAAATAATTCCTCATATCATGTGTGTCAGAAGCTGTTCCACTTAAAAAAAAAAAAAAAAAGAGCTAATAGCTGTTGTATTTCTTTGTTCTACACAATGCTTAACTCCACACATTGTCAGTAATATACACATACAGCTCTGGAAATAATGCAAAATGACCAGTTCTCTGGCTTTACTATTAATAGGTACTGTAAGTGTTCAGTGAAACGGAACATTATTTTATTCTATACATTATTGCCGAATTCCAAATAAAAACATTTATTTGCAGCAATAACTGTAGCATTTATTTGCTGTAAATAAAGATGCAGTGTTTTCAGACCTCAATTATTATTACAGTGAAACACGTTTATATTCCTTTTTAACAAAAAAAAAAAAATACTAATGGTGTAACTATTAAAGTTCAGAAGTCAATATTTCAATCATAGCTTTCCTGTGTCTTGTACATTTCCTCAAAAAATAAGCTTTGGTTCAGGGACACAAGCTGTCCATGAACCACTGAGCTAAACCAACAGCAAATAGCTTCTCTATTTTTTAGGATGTTATATTACATTATTACACTAAGCTTTAAAGGGAGGGGATGAACACTTGCCCCATAAAAATACCACTGCATAGAGTTTTGAGTATTAATTCCATGTCTAATGGAACATTATCTGCCACAGGCCACTGAGCTAAACCAACAGCAAATATTTTGTTTGTTCAGTGTATTCATATGTTTTTCTACTACAGTTACAACATTACATTGGATATCACTTTCTGATAAAAATACCTCTAAGTAGTACGACATATCAATTCAGAATAATAATCTCATGTCTCATGGTAGGGCTGGACAATTCATTGAAAATGAATCAAAACTGATATTCAGAATCATTAACCGATGTCATTTTGCCCATGTTGATTATTTAAAAATAATTTTGCTGATACTTTATTTATTTTAAAAACTACACAATACAAAAATGATTCAAGAAAACGGAAAGATAACTAATGCCATATCCCGCTATGTTACAAAGGACGATTAATTGGTTGAATTATTCAATAAACAACCATAAATACGTCAACTTGTTTCCTTCGGTTATTTAAACATCACAACGATATGTAATTTTTCATTAAAAGAACAAACCAGTTTTAGTTTTTAACAGTACAAACCTTGTCAGGGAACTATAGGGCAGAACAACAAAAAAAACCTTTCATTCGTAATCGAGGTAAATTGTGCAATAAATCATGATACTGATTTGAGGTGGTATCACTCAGCCCTACCTCAATTTGATACTAGACGTCGGTGAACCACTGAGCTAGACCAACAACAAACAGATTTGGATTCGTCAGTGTAACACTGACTACAATATAAACATATATAACATCGTTGTTATATCATTACTGCTATATACTCCTTGGATAAATTATCCACCTCTTGTATTTATGGAGGTACTAACTTCAGGCTCCTGCAGATGTCGCTGCAAGTGGATGATCGGGCTATACATATCTGCGGGGTGTGCGACTGGATAGATAAATTGAGAAGAGGTGGTACAGTGCAGTGGGTCACAAAGCAGATGTTAATGATTGGCATAAAGCAGTGATTGCATTTGGACGTGCCAAAGGCCATAGTGTGAAGGAAGTAGCTGAGTCTGCAGGCGTACGAGTCTGCCAACAGTGGCAAAAATCCCAGTCTGCCGGAAATTAACAGGAAATGAAAAAAAATTATTATTAGGTGCATTTCAGTGACAGGTGGCGATGAGATGATACGAACACTTTGCTTAAAACACAACTAATTACAGCTGTGAGCATTAATTCTGCATAAATCCACATCTATCAAACCTTATGGCCTGTTTAATGAGAAAAAGGCTTAAAAGGGGCTAATCCTCCTAATATGGTCCTCTCAGATTTGCCCCCCTACAAGTGTGTGCATATCCCCTAATCTCTCACAATGGATTACTGCAACCCACTGAACCCAGAACTCATGCTGGTTGTATACGGTCACACTTGCAGAGACTAAACCATTCAAACAAGGACATGACCCGTACACCACACACCCACACGGTGCTGATCAGGTTTGAAATGGCCAGTAATGAGGCCAGCGGCTCATCAGCAGCCATTGTGTAAATATCTTCTGGAGTGATAAGGTGCTACATCAAAGAAAGGTTTTATTAGCAACACTGTGCATTTTATAATCCATCCACCCTGAGCTTCATGCAGGCTAATCTGCAAGCATGTGTGACCACGCTGAACCATACGGTGTGTGAACCCGTGTGTGATACTCCCACTTAATTCAGCAATGTGCCATGAGAGCCAGACTGGCTCGGAACTGCAAGTGTTGATCAAGCCATATGGCGTAACCGATCTTCTTGGGATCTAAGTACAAGTGTATCACAATACAACACACCGTCCTCATCATTAAACATGATAAGCTGTACAGTTTTGGCAATGATGATCAGTTGCAGATAGTACAAGGTCTCAATCCTATAGATAAACATATCCAGCGTCCAGACAATAAAGTGACTTTCATCCCGGAGAACAGCAGCTTCGAGCTGAAAACAGACCAGGAACCAGACCTAAACCCCCTTGATGAGCTTCTAAAGCAAACACACCAGGTAAACAATCATTCACTGTGTTCAGCACACCAGCAAACACACATTAGATCTGGAAGGTAAAGACCATCAGATTACAGGCCTAGAGAATTTACCATCACAGCTCCCTCACATTTACAAACTGAACTCCAGCCAAAACAGAACAAACAAATAGGTAAATACAATCAAACAACAAACACACAAATGAAAACGATTTTGCAAGTTATCTCAGGTATGCAGGTGTGAGCTGTTTACTGCATTCTGTGGAACAGGACGTTGACCGAAACTGATTTTTAATGTGATCAGTGTTTTATATGAAACAACATTAATTAAAACACAATCTAAAAACATTTGTACTGTACAATATAGAGAGTAACTTTGTATCTTTTATAAAAGCACTAAGTGTCTGTCATTCAGACGTGAATTAGATGCATGCGAGTGATTTTTATCTTCTATTGTAATCTGATTTATCTTGAATAACAAACAGAATGCAACAGAAGATACCTCAACTCAAGGAAGAAAGAAGAAAAACGTTGCTACATAGTGGATGTGTCACTTTCTGTCATTTATGCTCAGGTAATTACAAAATAGTAGAGATGCACCAATATTTCAGCTAGCAAACATTTCCTGCCAACAATAGCACTTTCAGGTTTTGGTCAGAAGAGAATGAAAGACCAAAAAGTTCTGAGATGTGTAGTAATGTAAGAAGAGTGGAGTCAGACAGAGACGGCTAACAACCTAAGATTAAGGAACAAATGCTTGGCACACGCACACACATTTGGTAACAATATGAAACATTTAGTACAGAACATGGCTGTACAATACAGTCACTCTTATCTTTGTATCTTTTATTAAATTTGAAACACTTACCAGTATCAAAACAAATGGAAAGTCATTGTTTTCTGCCTTCAAGACTGATTTCCTCTCAGCAGGTGTCGTGTGGGTTCTCTCGTACTAGTTGTGTCATTCAGATGCGAATTAGGTGCATACAAAACAGATTTTTATTTCCTATTATAACACTTAATTCCAGACGCTACAGCTAACATACGTTGAGCACCACAGACCTGTATCTTGAATAACAAACTGAATGGACTTCTTTTAGTTCCTAGAATTAAAAAAGTCACAACAGGGGGAAAGGCTTTCTCATACATGGCCCCCCAACTATGGAATAAACTTCCCACTTTCGTTCGAGACTCAGACACTCTCCAAAGTTTTAAGTCTAGGCTAAAGACATACTTATTTACACAGGCTTTTGACTAGATTTAGACCAGGATGCATGGCTTGGGTCACTGGGGCCGGAGTCTGGAGTCATGTCTGGCCTGCCTGCCTTGTCCGCTAGCCAGGAGTGTTGAGTGGGCGGTCTGGCTGAACTAGGCTTCGGTCCTCGTGATCTTGACTCGTGCATCCTTGCCTTAGAATAAGGGCAGAGCTGGGGGTTCATAGTCAAAGAGTCTTATGGTGATCAGAGACGTTGGGTTTGCTGTCTTCTGCCCTCCCGTGGGGTTGCCAATGTCTCATGTGATCCCACTTGGCTGTGTTTCCTACCAGTTCTCCTCTTTCTAGCTATGCTGCTATAGCTAATGCTGCCGGGTCTCATGCTACACATGGCATCAGTGATTGTTAATAGACACTGTGCTCTTAATCAATAACTAATTACATTTTCTGTTTTCTCTCCGAGCTGTGTTTCCGGTACCAGTTCCAGCCCCACACATGATGTTCATCCGCTGTAGCTCCACCCAAGCTGCTTCCGTCATCAGCTCCAGCCCCACCATACCCGGGCCACTTAATGCCGATGTGCATACTTCACATTTTATTCGAACTATGACTCCATGACTTTAGTTTCGCTCTTAGATTTATCATCTACGCCGCCCAAGAAGGTTGGGTCCCTTTTTGAGTCTTGGTCCTCCTAAGGTTTCTTCCTATAAGACTCAGGGAGTTTTTCCTTGCCACTGTCGCCCTAGGCTTGCTCAATTTGGGATTGGACGTAGTTATTAGGAGATAATCTAAACTTGTAAAGCTGCTTTGAGACAATGCTCCATTGTAAAAAGCGCTATATAAATATTTCCGCTACCTAACATTTCCTGGCAAGATCTCCAGAGACCTTAGACCAGTGGTTCCAACTTTCTGCAGTGCCCCCCCTTTTGTAGTTAAGAATACTTTCAAACTTCCCCCTACTCTGCCTCACAGGTACATGTTTAGTGCTTCCGATCTCCACTGGATTTTATTTTAAACATGGTCATACACACAACACTGCAACTTCTAATTGAGTAAAACAAAATTAAATGACAAATCACCTTTACAGTGGAATTATGACAAGTGACATGCATTATGTATCTTGAACATGCCTCGTGTTTGCTTTGCTGTTCCCCCCCCCCCACAACAGCTCTGTGTCCCGCAATTTACCACTACTTTAGACATTAGCTCAAAAATCGCACACTATTACAAGTCATGCAAATTAAAATGCAAATGTAAAAAAATAAACCCTTTCATGTTCGAGTCTTTGGCTCTGTGTCTGCGCACACACCTGGGAGTCTGCACGCACGCGCCAAACTGAGAGCGTTCCATTTCTGACAGCGTTTTGTGTATAAAGGTCTTTGAAGTCCACCTCAAGCTTTAAGAAGTAAGAACTGTAAACACACCGATGAGAGACGCCACAACAACACACATATATACACACACACACACAAAGTAAACAACGTCTGCTCAGAACACATCACATCACTATTCCAATTACAAGTACTGCTATTACTTTTTCATGAGAGAAAGAAACCGTAATAATGAGAAAAAGTTCCCAAATACAGATCCCATGCATTTTTAATATGGTTTCATTAAACATTAAGGAGTTGTGTTATGTAGTTGTAAGTTGTTTATTAGTTGAAGGTTTTGTTAGCTATAAAACCTCTACTTTGGTGGTGACCCACCACAGGCCAGCAGCTTCAAGTAATGTTCACATCAACCATTGGAACGGTGGAAAAATGTGATCTCAGTGATTTTGACCATGGCAGGATTGTTGGCGTTAGAAGGGATGGTCAGGGTCCTCACAGGACCAGCACAGATCAGGTCCTATTTGGGTGGTGGATCATTCTCAGCACTGAGGTCACACTGATGTTTGTGTGTTGTGCTGGTATGAGTGGATCAGACAGTAGTGCTGCTGGAGTTTTCAGAGTTTTCACTCCCTGTGCACTATTAGACACAGGCACCATATTTTATAGTTACATAGACACATAGATAGAACTTTAATAATCCCAAGGAAAACTGAACATACCTTATATTTCCCACAGGAAACTATACATGTGTGACAAAATTGACCATGAGTATAGAAACAAGGAGGTGTACCTAATAAAGTGATCAGTATGTGTGTAACATACATACTCGCATGTTAAGCACAGGCCTTGCAATTTTGGAGATGTTCTGATCCAGTCTGATCTGATCCAGTGGGTGGTCCCCCCCACGCCTGCCAACACCCCGACTACAAGACCCGACCGGTTGCTTACTGTCTAGTACATCCCAGAATGTGGCGTGCACAGAAAATCAACATTACTCGATCCGCGAGTGGTCATAATGGTTTGGCTCATCAGCGTGTTTACTAGCACATACAGTCCCTCACACACAGACACGAAATACAATACAGAAAACCTGCAAAAAAGAGACTGTAAAACCACCCTTTAATGACACTAAAGCTACACAATAAAACCATAAAATGTAACACTGCCTCTGAAATGGACTGAAACAAAATAAGACGCAGATGCGAATCATAAACAGTAACTAAATGAAAATATCTGCAAACGATATTAACTAAATGCCAAGTAACAAAACCACAGCAAAGATACGACGACTGCAAATTTCTGAAGCCATAAAGATTCAGAAAAGGAACAAAACAGTACCTAAACTCTAATGACGCTGATGTGTAGTGAGGGGAGAATTAAATCTGGTCTTAAGTCTTATCTTATCTGGCTGGACAGGTGTTGCCAGAGAGAAAGCGCAATTGATTTTTCATCCTACAGCAGAATGAAAATGCTCACAAAGACACACACACACACACACACACACACACACAATATTGAAAACATGTACAAGATGACAGACTCATTTCATCATCCTGAGCCTCTTGCTCCTTCTCCACCTCTTGATGATCTGCCCTCGCAATCTTCGGTTCTATGATCCATCTCTCATTCTCAGTCCTGTTCTAAGCATTAATAATAACAGTGAGCACGTCCACCTGTACAGGTTCTGATCTGAGATACAATATAAAATAATTAAAGCTTCGACTCTGCACTTTTTCAAAGCCACACTCTGCTTTATTATGATCTACAGGACATATTACATTCATGTTATGTCTCACAGGCTGAAAAAGAGCCATAACAATACACACTCCCCGATCACTATATTGTTTCCACACTCATAGTCCATTTTTCAGTTCCTCTTACCACATAGAAGCACTTTGTAGTTCTACAATTACAGGGTGTAGTCCATTGTAGTCCCCTTTACTCTGTTCTCTAATGGGCAGGACTCCTACAGATCATTTTATTCATATTATCTGAGTGGCGGATCACTCAGCACCGCATCGACACCGGTGTGTGGCGGTGTGTTAGTGTGTGTTGTGCTGGCAAAACGGCAGTGCTGCTGGAGTTATTAAACACTGTCCGTTCACGGTCATCCACTAATTGTTCATCCTTCACAGGATGCTTGTGGCTTGACATATTTGGCTAGTGGACTAAATTCAGTCCAGTACCAACACCGAGGTGATTCAAAACTCCAGCAGCACTGCTGTGTCTGATCCTCTCACACTAATATACCACATCATTGTGACTGCAGTGTTGAGAATGAGCCTCCACCCAAATAGTACCTGCTCTGTGCTGGTCCTGTGGGGGTCCTGACCATAAGAGGACGAACAAAGTATGCAGAGATGCAGACGGACTACAGTCTGTAATTACAGAACTACAAAGTGCTTCTACATGGTATGTGGAACGGATGAAATGGACAATGAGCAAACAAACAAGGAGGCGTACCTAATAAAGTGGCCAGTGAGATGATGGCAATCCATCGTGACCAGTGACCCGAATGGCGTTGGACGCCTTCATCCTGCGCATCTGATGCAATCACCACAGACACAGGGCACAAGACGCCAGTCCACCTCAGAGTTGGCAGGGACACACTGGCACTGCTGTGTAATAAAACTAAAAGACGCTAAACATCTATTATTACCCTCTGGTTGCCACGGTGATTCCAAGGCGCACTTAAACGTCCAGTAAGCCACTTGGTGCACAGTAAGCACAATTTACCCGAGAGCGGGAGGAAAAGCTCTTGCCACATCTAAGCCTTAAAGTAAAACTAAAAAAGGAAGTAAAACCAAAATATAGTGACAGCAATCATTTTCTGTTGTAACGTTGCTTACTGGCTGACATCTAATCTCCAGAAAAATTTGTTCACCCTAGGCAATTCTGTATGGGGATAACCGTTTAGGATAAGCATGTAGCAACAGGTGCTGGATCTCAAAACAAAACCATCAACCCCTCCCATGCCGAGTTCTCAAGACACACCACACACTAAAACATGCCAGTAACGTACCATTCATCATTCACTGCAACTGTAAACTGGTTATACAGGTTTACTATGGCTTAGGCAGCACAACACTAATCAGCTCAGGCTGCTTTGTGATGCACGTAGGCTGGTTGGAATCAAATTCAGATACAGTCCTGTGCAAGAGGTGTTGTTTTCATGATGGGATCATGACCAAAAATGTCATAGTTGGATTTGTCAACTATAACATTCCTCCTACTGATCTTCATTCCAATCTTTGTGAGCTTTAGCATAACTCAGCCTTTTGAAAAGTGGTTTCTTGGTTGCTACCCCTCCACAAAACAAAGACTATTCCTGATCAAGCTTCTTTGGACTGTAGAAGGGTCAACTTGGCAGCCTGATGAAGCTGCCAGAAACTAAGGGGAAGTCACTAAATACTTGCCAGTATTGCCTATAGAAAGTGTTTCAATACTGCATTGAAATGTTGTGTTGAATCCTAATAAAGAAGCTGAGAAATAATTATACATGGTCATTATACTATTGCTCGAACAATGGTTTATCTAATCTAATGCTAGCCCAAGACTTCTGCACAGTACAGTATATAGGAGAATTACTTTTAAATATGCACTAACAGAACTGCTCACCTGATCACCATGAGGAAACTGAAGAAATGCATGCAATCGTCGAGGTATTTACATTTTTACAACCTGCTTGGGACGTGAACCCTGGACCTTCTGGAGCACAGTACAGTAACCTCTTCCACTGTGCCACCACAGTACACTTTCACACGTAGAACATTTAGCAGACGACCTAATCCAAAGCTATTTACAACTGATACACTCTTACAGCGTGCAATTCAAGCAGAGGAAGGCATGGGAGGCTCATACAGTATGCGTAGTACCAGACTGGCTCCAGCTGCTTCAGAGTGCTCCCTCAATCAAAACCCATTCAAATAAATGTCACTTCAATTCCAAGTGCTGATTCCCTTACAGAACGTTGATCAGATAATAGAAAGCAATAATACTTAAATACTACTCACTGAAACCTGGACCAGTGCGCTTCCACCCAAGCTCATTCCTTCAGACGACTTCATCAGAAAGAACTAGAACAGGCTTATAAGTGCAGGTGAGTCACCACCAGCCAACACCTCCCTAACATCAGCGGTATCTGTTCGTACATAAATGTCTTAATCATAGCAGCCACGTGACCGCAAAAGTGCACACTCCACCGCTCTCACTTCATGTAAAGTCCCTCTGAATAGAATCCAAATTCTTGCTCACTAATCATTTTGTTGGTGGTTTCTGACATTTAGGTCATTTAGCAGACGCCCTTATCCAGAGCTTACAATTGATACAGTCTTACAGTCCAAGCAATTGTGGGTTAAGGGTCTTGCTCAAGGGCCCACCAATGGCAGCTTGGCAGAGGTGGGATTTGAACCCTAGACCTTCTGGTCCATAGTCCAGTACCTGAACCACGTGGCCACCACTGTGACAAATGTGGCTGGCATTAGTGTGTAGTTGGGAACAGCTCACGTACATCTGCTCCTTAACCACTAGGCTACCACAGTCCTTACACAGTCTAATGTTGCTTATAGTGCCAGACTCCATATAATCATGTGACGACGCTGACGAATCAGCACAACTATGCCAAATGATCAAATCCAATCAGCACTCTGCTGAGAAAGGGCATGTGTACGAGCTGTACATGTACTAACAATAAATAAAATTTACATACTGTACAGTCCCAAAACATGTCCACTCATTTACATTGACAGCATTTATCCAGAGCGATTTACAATTGATACAGTCTTAGAATCCAAGCAATTGTGGGTTAAGAATCTTGCTCAAGGACCCAACAGTGGCAGCTTGGCAGAGGTGGGATTTGAACCCTAGACCTTCTGGTCCAGAGTCCAGTACCTTAACCGCTAGGCTACCACAGTCCCTCACACCCAAGCACTTGGTAAACATGGGTTAATGGGTACGTTGCATCGATATAATGAATAAGGTAAATAAGTAACGCTACACCTGCACCTAACCTCAGTCATCAAAAGGAAAACTTTTGCCTCTTTTGGTTATTTAAATAAAAAAGTTGCAGTAAAAGTAATGATGCAATTAAATGGACCAGCAAAATGTCACCACGAGATTAACGAAAGTTTCTATCCTTCTGGGGACAAAAAGAATCTCTCACCCTCCCTCTCATTCGCTCTCTCACACAAATAAACTAGTTCATGAAGCCTCTGTATGCTAGCACGGAAATAAAACCTGTTTAGACCTTCTGCTTTCAGAGGTGGCTCGCTGCCCACCACAGCCTCCCTGCAGAACAATCATCATTAACCCTCCGGCACTAGAATTGAGCCATGTAACACACACACACACACAACTAATCACTCAAGTCCAAGTCAATCAGCGTAAAATCTGTAACTGGATCAATCACTGTGCTACAGGTAAACTCGTACGACTCGTATAACCTTTCACAAGCAGTTACACCTATACCAGAGATCCTGCCCATAAGCAAAATGCACAATTCTGGACGGATAAAGATCATCCTTTGTTAATCAAATGATAGACTGGGCCGATTAATGCCATTTTGAAATAATCGTCATCGGACGATATCTGCACTTATTACTACTTAAAAATAGTGGGCAAAATGCAAATTAGAACTGCAGCTCCTAAACTGGGACTGCTGAGTGACTAAAGTGAGGGAGGGGCCCTTTACGAGAAGATTAGAACTTTGTTTCCAGCCTTACAACTTACTGCTTTTAACTGGAACTGGGATTAAAAACAAAAAGATGCTGCTACCATGTAAAATACTCCAACAGTGTTTCATTTTCTTTGCAAGTATTTACACATTTTCCTTTATTCCCATAAAGAATGTGATACTGTTATCGGATAAATGCTGTAGTTAAGAGCCATAGAGAGAGTGCAAACAGAGACAGTGCATTTACAGCCTAAATAAATGGTCATTTAAGTTCAGCAATTTGGGATCTCATTTATTGTTTATTGGTTTTAAAAGTTGCAAAAACAATTTTGGCATTGTATATCAGCCATCGGTCACCCTGCTCTCTAAATATCGGTATCAGATATAAAAAAAACTCATATCGGTCGACCACTATTCAGAATAATGCATACATGTCTAATCGTACGTTATTTTTGTGAGACTTTTGATTAGATAAATTAATGTCGTTCATATGTCTCATCAACGCCACCCAAGGATGTTTGGTTCCATTTTGAGTCTTGGCCCTCCCAAGGTTTCCTCCTAGGCTTGCTCAATTTGGGGTCGGCCCTAGATATTAGAAGATGATCTAAAATTGTGAAGTCGCTTTGAGACAATGCCCCATTGTAGAACACTCTATAGAAATAAATCTGACTTGACAGTGTATTTGATTCAGTGTGGTGACCAAGATTCAGCTGATGCCCCTATAAACACCTTACAAACACTTACACACTTACAACCTTCCGATGCACCGGATGTCTACTTTTATTTCCATCAAGGTTAAATTGTTTGGGGGTAATAACTTTGTTTTTATTTTATCAAGATCAATGAAATGCAAATTTCTAAAAGGAACTGGAGTGAACCTAAGCTAATGAATCAACAGTTCTTGTCCACATTTATACCGAGAGCACAGACAAACCTGGATTTGTGCACCTAGAAAATAATGACATGGAAGAAGGAGGAGGAGGAAAAGGGGCTGGAAAGAAATCGATGGCCTGTCAGAGTCAAGATGCCTCTGCCCGCAGTCACTCTAGCAGCAGCTGACAGCTAATTGTTTCTCTGGCACTCAGGCTCAGCCTGGCACGATGGCGTATTACCATCAGAATGCCGAGTGACACGCCGAAAGGTCAGCGCAATTGTTGTGTGTCATACCTGTCTATATGTCAGAGCGGAGAATGACAAACCGAGTTAAGGGGAAAAGTGAGGAGAGGATCGGGGTGGGGGAGGGGAGACGGCGGAAAGCTTCACCACAGCGAGGCCCGAGGCGACCTCAGAGAGGACAGGAAAACATCTGAACGAGCAGCGAGGGAAGTTCACGAGTGCATTGCTCTCACTGTCCACAGTGCTCTCAGGACCTCTGACCAAACACTGCCTCATCAGCCGTGCCACTGACAGGGACAGACCCGCTGTTTGCTCAGAAAGGTCGTGTGACCCGATGGTGCAAAAAAGAGAAAAGTCTCATAAACAAGAGCCATGGGGACATGACTACAGTGTAACTGTCGGCTCCAGAAATGCTGTTTGTTTTTGTTTGTTTGGTTTATCTAACATCGCTTTCAGCAAACACAAGGTTACACCAAAACTAGTCATATATACGCAGATCGGGCCAATTTAGCGGAACCAATTAACCTATGCATGTCTTTGGAAATGTGGGAGGAAAATGGAGCACCCAGAGTAAACTCACATGGATATGGGGAGGACATGCAACTGCGCTAACCATGTGCGCTACCGTGATGCCACCACATTTACATTATTTAGCAGTCCATATCCAGAGAGACTCACAACTTGTACAGGCTTACAACCCAAGCAATTATGGGTTAAGGACCCAACAGTGGCAGCTTGGCAGAGGTTTTGTGGGATTTGAACCCTGGACCTTCTAGTCAGTAGTCCAGTACCAGTACGCCAGGCTGTGCCAGAAATGCTGAAAAATTTAAAACTTACATTTACATCATTTAGCAGACACCCTGATCCAGAGCGACTTACAACTGATACAGTCTTACAATCCAAGCAATTGTGGGTTAAGGGCCTTGCTCAAGGACCCAACAGTGACAGCTTGGCAGAGGTGGGATTTGAACCCTGGACCTTGTGGTCCATAGTCCAGTACCTTACCCACAAGGCTACCACAGGACCGCATTTAATTATTTCTTTAATGAGAGCGTTTACATGCACTTCATCGTCAGATAATGCTGGAAACTCCGATTTGGTCAGTAATCCGATCAACGAGCATACGCACTTTGGTAATAAGATAATGGGGAAACCTCCAGGATGAAAAAAATGAAAAAAGCCCCCAAAGCGCCAAGTCTCTTAGAATATGCAAACCTGGCAACCATGTAACGTTACAGTTGTGTGCATGATCCGAGAAAACCAATTGAAATCCGACTAACAGGATACATGCACTAGAAATCTCTCTCTCTCTCTCATTATCAGATTTCATACTCCGATACTCCGATGTCCGATCTTAGAAATCAGAGTATGCTGTTTATACGACCACTAGAATAATCGGATTATTAGATGTGTTTACGTGCAATTAATAATCTGATTATTCAAGTGGTCATGTATACAGCATACTCCGATCTAGAAATGAAATTAAGAAACCCGAGAGCGCGCTGCATTTTACTCCAGTAATCGGATTACTCATAGCACGTGTACCAGTTACCAGATTACACTATGTAACACAAGTTTTGTTCCCAGCTTTTTAATGTTATATCCCAATTGCTTATGTCTAAAACAAATTAAAAGTTGCTTACATTCATCATAAACTTCGCTTTTGTGACCACGGCAACGAAAATTATGAATTTTTATTATAGAAACAGGTCACCAACAGGCATGCCGAAGTATGCTTTGTAGGCCTCACACATCTTAGCAGATGCTTCCACAGAGTACTTTTTCGCTCTTGTCTTTATAAAATGGCCACATACATAGCAAAATGCGTCTGCTGGATGTATGCAACCTCTTGATGCCATCTAAATGGACTAAGTTGCTGTGTAGTGTAAGGAAAAAGGATGTCTCTCCAAACTCGATAAAAATGGTCAATCTTTATTCCATGCAGTACCAAAGTACAAGAGTGTACTGAGGATTCAGCAGAGCAAGACTGATCACCCGGTAGCAGAGTAACACACAATATATACATTTGAAAGTAGTGGTTCTTCCTAAGCTCCTCCTGTAATGGGTGTGGGGTGAAGTGTGAATACTGTCAGTATCAGAATCTGAATAGAGAATGAATTCACACCTGTCTGTCTAGGTCAGTTCCCCTTTGTCTGTGATGGCTGTTGCCCACTTACTATGCAATCCCAATCAATTAGATCATGTCTCTCCGTCTCTCAGGAAGGGCTATAGTGGCCCTATAGAACTGTAGTTATACAGCTACCTACAATTCTGTACAGTCCCAGAAAGTTCTAGATAATTCTGGACAGTTCTAGAAACTTCTTGATAGTTCTCACAATTCCAGAAGCTTCTTAAGTATCTTGAAATGTGCGAATATCCTTAAAAATAGATCAATTTCAAAATATCATTGTGCTGACCACAAAAGCAAAGTTTACAGGGAATAATAACTTTTTTCTATTCATTTAGGGTACAAACAATCAAAAACAAAAACACACTTAACAACTGGGAACAAAAACTTTTTTGAAAATTGTTACATGGTGTTATTATCTGTATTTTCAGACTGCGCAAGCCTTCCATCATGGTTGACAAGTCTGCGTATTCTAAACCTGCTGTATTTGGCCTCTTTTTCCATTGACTTTAGTGTTCATTATACTCATTGAACAGATTTACTGACAAAATCTGATTTTCTGCAGTTATGGAATTATTAACGGCACGTAAACGCACTCAGTGTCATGTTTAAGCTCCTGCTTTACTAGAGCTCCACCAATCTCTGGAGTACACAGGGTGCCAGCATAAGAATGGGACTCTAAGGCCAACTGGGATCACCGTTGCAGGTTCCCTGACCTTTGTCTCCTCCCTCAGAAACAGCCAGCTGTCTGCATGTGATGATGGCCGACCCAGCTGGAAGGCACTCAAACCAAGTCCATGGTCTAGTGGGCTAGAATATTAGGCCGCCACCCTGGCATCTTGCGCCCAGCATCTGTTTTTCAAACCGGTCCCTTGGCCTAACTCCCACTGAAAAATGTGTAAGGATTGAAGCAGAGAATTTACATGACAGGCTTGTTTTGTTTCATATCTTCAGTACAAGAGTATGCTAATAAACCACAAACAGTTTTGGTAAGTGTTTCTATTGAGAAGGTCTCAACAGCAGGGCAGCTATTACCACTTAGTGAGCATATACATCCCTCACCCTCTAATGGAGCACTGGGGAGAACAGATCATGTGTCTGCCCTGACATCCACCATTACTTCTGGGTCTCCCACAGGTTTTGCAATTGGATTTGGAGCACCATGGTCCCCAAAGCAAAGCACTTCCCCGTCCTTTGACACATTAGGACGTTTGTGAATTGAGAGTTTGAAAGTGGCCAGAAGTTTGTGCTGGCAGAGAATTCAATAGTTTTGCAAGCATCAACAATCTGATACTGCAGTGTACGGTCACAGGACACCATGAAGCACAAAAATTTATGAGCAAATATACATGAGTTGTTCTCAACTACAGACTAATGCTAGCCACATGTTTTTGTCACAGTGGTGGCCAAGTAGTTAAGGTACTGGACTATGGACCAGAAGGTCTAGGGTATAAATCCCACCTCCGCCAAGCCACCACTGTTGGGCCCTTGAGCAAGACCCTTAACCTACAATCGCTTGGATTGTAACAGTTGTAACTGCTAAGATTGTATCAGTTGTAAGTCGCTCTGGATAAGGACGTCTGCTAAATGAAGATGCACATGACGACTATGGTTTTGAAGACCGGGGATCTTGCATGGTCACTAATTGCAAGGCTGCAACTAGATTCCATTTAGATCATTTCCCACTCACTCTCTACTTCATCTCGCCTCAAGACTGAGTTCCATGGCAGGAAAGCCACACAGTGAGTGCATCAACTTTTTCCCATTTTTTTTTTTTCTCCTCTCACCCCATTACATTTACATTTACAGCATTTAGGAGACGCCCTTATCCAGAGCGACTTACAGTTGATAGTCTTACAATGCAAGCAAGGACCCAACAGTGGCTCTCCAGTTTGACAAATTTGTACTCCATTACTAGCCCTACATTGCCCCCGTCCCAACTTTTTAAAAGTGTTGCAGGCCTGAAATGCAGGAATGGGTGTTTGTTAACAAATTAAATGAAGCTGACCACAAAAAGAAAAGTTTAAATAGACTGGTGTAGGTCGGTTCAACAAACGCCTTTCCAGAACAGAGGAAGGTGTTAGAGCTGCAAAGGAAACCAACTCCATATTACCAACTCCTATTGATTTCGAATGAGAAGTCATAAAAGTTCCTGTAGCTCGAACGTGGAGGTGGCCCAACATTTTTGCCCATATAGTGTATCAAAAAAGAAAAACAAGCTATTGATTTATAATTCTGCTCTCCACTGTGCATGTGATGTACACTGGTGTGTGTGCCAACAGATTTTCAAGAGTTCAGCTTTAACATAAATCCAGTCTGTATGAAGTGTGCTGTTATTTTAGCTGGTCGAACACCCGAACCCTTTCTGTTTTATAAATCCCCGAGAGGGAGGCAGCTGGGAAATTCACCTCTGCCATTTACTTAACTCTAAATAATATAGTGCAGCACCGTTTCGCCATGACCACGCTACTACATTTACAACAAACGCACACACACATCAGTGACAGGAGCTTCAAATCACTGTGAAAGCCAGGACAGGTACATATGGTGGCTCTAAAAACGCAGTGAGACTCCAAAATTATATTTTCAATAAGCTCTCATTTCCTCCTCGCAGCTATAAAAGCTCCATTTGTTTAGGATTAACACCTAGGGTGGAGAGTTGATGTTAAAATCCAATCACTGATAAAATTGAAAAGTTAAACGGGATGAACTTGAGGAAGTTTATATTTATTTTTTTAAACACAATGCATGATAGAAAGTTGGGTGTTTATATTTAATATTCTGTCCTACATTAAGGCCTGTATCAGTTGGATTTCTGTCACCCGGCTGTTAGGCTCTCCTCACTGGCTCCCTGCTGCATCAGATTCAAAACGTCTTCAAAATGTGCTTTTAATCGTCATTCATTTTAGTCCATAAACAATCACTGTACGGAGATCCAAATGAATAATTCAATTTCATCCCAAGGTAGAGGCATAATAAAGTAAATCAAATGATAAATGCTGCTTAATAAGGCTCTGCGGTAATCAATCCTTCATACACTATAAGGGGATTTATTACAATGTTACCAAGCTCAGATTAATAGTGTGTGTTTGTGTTCTATATGATTAAACTTCTGCCATATCCTCTCTGTAGCTGAACATGTACTTTCAAAACAGAATGAAGTTGGCGTTAAAATTCAAAAGATATGCCGGTATGCGTTAGTCACACAGCTAGAGGCACTCGTGAGGCAGCGGTATCGAAACCAGGGGCCGGATTCTTAAAGCTTTCTTCAGAAAAAACTCAAAGGTTCTTATGAAAAACACCAAGAAGGTCATAATGTTCTTCTCATTTTCTTAAGAAACTCTTCATTGTTTTCTTATGTAGACCACGTTGCATTTTACAGCTTACAATGTACTGCATAAGACATTTTGAATTGGCATTAACCATTATTTGCGTTATTAGTTTAATCCTCACTGCGGATGACAAAACGGAGGAAATTCAAACAAAGCATTCAAAAAACTTTAGCAAACAAGAAAGAGGTGATGGTGGAAGACATTTTAAGGATGGCCTTCACTGGAAAGAAAGCATTTAAATTGAAATGTAAGCCTCATTTCCAGCAACTGAATTGTTTAGCGTTTTAAATTCCGATGCTTACCTTCAACTCTTACAGCCTAAGACGAGTGTGAGGTTATCAGAATGTGTTCAAGAATACCACTCATTCTTAGAATTGTTTTTAAGAAGAGAGTTAAGAAAAAATAAGGTCATTCTTAAGAGGTTATGTGAAGAATAACCTCTTAAGAAAGAAGTTTTGGTTCGATCAACTGCGTTCTCCTAGCCCAAATGCTGCGTTAACCAGGAGAGTCTAAAACAATGACCTCAGGAAAACCAAACTTCTCTCAGCTCCTGCCGGTGATATGTAATCTCTACTGCTGAAATGATGAAACTGTGGTCCAAAGGAATCATTATCATTTTTACATTAAGTATCGGTTTAAATAAGAATGGAAAAAAACCATAACATAAGAATTATTCCTTCCATTTTAGATCTTGTCCTGTCAGCAGTACAGATTACTTATGATCAGTAATAACTTTCCTAGGTCATTGCTTTAGGACATTAAACCATGTAAAGCTTTGCTCACGTTAAGCCTTTTAGACTCACTCTTGCTAATGCAGTATTTCGGCTCGGAGAACCCAGTCGGTCGCACCCGGTACACTCCTGAAGCTCAGTACCATGCTGTTGCTTTAGATGTTTTGCCATGCTAGAGCTGCTGCATCCTTCATAACCTCAACTTTCCACACAAATTGCATTTAGCCTTTTTGTTTCTTTCACACTGGAGCCAAACTCACATAGGAACTGATAAGTAGAATCGAAATTCAGTTCTGTTTATACCTGATTTCTCTGCTTTTGCTCAGCCCGTTTCTGTGAACTATCGTTTATAACACAGAGAATGGGCTCTTGGTTCTTCCTTCTCACAGAGAGCTCCTGATCCAACACCCTGTCCAATAAGGCAGGGCATGGGGGGGCAAGCCAGCTCAGCCATTCTAACACAGGCTGTTTTGATCTGCATTTCAATCTTCATTTCCTTAACAGCTCATCTGACTGGCTTTATAAACAGTGATGAGGTAATGGCAGGCTGACAGTGCAAACAAAGCACGATGATAATGGGATGAGATGAGGTGATTGTGCGTTTAAGCCGGACTATAATCTGTCCGGATTTGACTGACGCACTAAAGCAAAGGCACGTTCGGAAAATAAAGAGAAGGAATGCGGCGAGTGATTACCACTCTCACAAACTGTACCACCCTTCCTCTCCTCCTAACTTCAAGAAATCCATCCTTATTGACTCACGGCATCTCAGAATAACCTGTCTAATCACCTCACGTCGTGCCGATTTTACTTACTTGTACTCCTCTTCCTTACTCACTCCCACTGAAGGCGCTCTCCGACAGACCAGTGGGCACTGAAAGACAGAAACGGAGGGCGAGTAAGTCAACAGTGATGAACGGAAACAGCTCACGGTTCTAAAGAATCGCGTTCAGGTCTTCGAGACGATCAATATCTCAGCCAACACATAAAAATAAAACATTTCAAACTGTTATACAGGCTGGCAGTGGTGTTGGCTTTACAGCTTCATGGTCCCAGTTTTATCAGTCAGTTACACGTCATGCAAACCTTCGGGTTCTTGGAGACCACAAGTCACTGGAACCTCGCTCATCCTCCAAAAGCAAGAGTTTCATCACTGAGGCAACGAGCAAACATTCAATCCCAGATATCCCACTGAAACTAATCCAGTCCAGTCCAGTCCAAACAGGGCTTTTGCTGGCCTAAAATCCACGTTTTGGTTGACAGCTGGAGCAGATCCAAATCCAATTCTTACATCTGGTTACTGTCTGGGTGGTGTTTGGGTTTCCTGTGGCTTTGTATCCTCTCTCAAACAGTTCCATAAACCCGGTGCTATAATGCAGAGACTTCCAGAACTGTCCAGGCTTGTCCAGGTGCTCTCTAGCTGCTGATGCTTCTTTCTCAGGCTCTCAGATTTAAACAGACTGGCATTACAGTTCAGGGCTTTTGCATCTGGTTATGGTGTGTGGAGTTTGGCTTTCCGGTGGTTACTCGTTTCCTCTTCACAAACACATCCTGGTAGGTAGGCTGGCTCCTCGCCTCTAGGTGCGAGTGTGTAATGCTCTGTGATGTGCTCTGTCTGAGACGTATTGCTGCCTTGTGTCCATTTTTTGAAAAGCCTTTATACCCATGGTGACGCTTCCCAGGACAAAGAGAGGTTTCTAAAGACGAATGAGTGTGTGAACCTCGTCTTGACACTAACGTCTGAATAATGTAAAACATAGCTGCATGAAAACCTCATTTATCTGAGCAGTGAGTGTGTGAGTGAGACGAAAAGCAAAGACAGCAGTCGATTCTCATCAAACTAGACAAAATAATAAAAATAATAAATGTACTTCCCATAAAATCCCAAACAATTCCATAAATCCGGTTGGGTAATGTTTACACAGTTCATCCTCAGAGACATGCACAACTCATGAGCCTTGTCCAGATGGTCTTCGAGCCAGACCAGACAGTTCTGTATTGTTGTTTTATGCCAAATGATGCTTCTCCCTGATCAACTTTGCATAGATTTGCATACAAAATCATTTCTGTACCGGTTCCTATTGTCAATCTGTCCAAATCTCTCCAGAAAAGTCTACAGATCTCTGGCTGTTGATGTTGCACTACAATTAATCTGTACCAATTGTCTCTTGCTATTGTTATAATGCCCGCTATACAACAACCAACACTGGATTCATCCCATCCTCTTGTTTTGAAATGTATGCCTTGTCCAAAATGATAATTATCCAAGGAGTTCTAAATGCACGGCAAGTCACCAGACTACCAAGGAAAGGAGCATTGTCTTAAAGAAGCTTTACAATTATCTAGGCTCACAGTCCTATTTAAGCAAGTCTAGTGCAATCTCTACTTTACGGGTCATATATGTAATGACTAAGGGTGTGATGATGCATCGTGACGGGGTGCAAAAATGGGACGATTCATCGTCTAATTGGATTATACAGTCTCGATTTTCCTTCTAATGCAACTCTAGTTCTGAACACTAGATGTCATACTCAGACGTATATCCTGTTCTCAGTGAGAATCCTAATTTCTTTTAATTGCATGGGATTTTAGTTCATTTTTGTTTACATTTTTATACAAGAAAACTACTCTATTTTGAATTGTTATTCTTCAGTAATAAAAAGGAATGTTTTCCCCAGTCATTTAATATATGGTGAAGCTACAGTAAGGTAAGTTAAGACCGTGCAAATCTACACAAAAACAGAATAAGATTAAGTCAGTCAAACGCAAAGACTTTGCACGTCAAGATCAGTAATGCACTGATAAAATACAGAATAAGAAATATTGTACAGAGGCACTGCACTGATAGAATAGGGCATTTTGTTTACAATTATAAACTAATGTTTCTAGTAATTTCTTTTCATTCCAAGGGACTATAGTTTTACTGGTAGAAAAGCCAGGAAAATGTGCATTTCTGTCATTGTTTACACTACAGAACTAAAAAAAATTTAATTGTCAATCATATTGTGAATCGAATCGTGAGCAGAGTGTATCGTTACACCCGTAGTAATGACCAGTTTTATCAGTCACTTACATGTCACGCAAACATTCCCGTTCATAGAGAATACAAACTCGAAACTCGCTCGTCCTGCAGGAAGTTCATCACTGTCCAAAAGCAAAGAGAGATGGAAGAACGGAATGAGAAGCAAAAATTCAATCACAGATGTCCCACCGATAAACTAATCCAATCCAATCCAGTCCAAACAGGGCTTTTGCTGGCCTAAAATCCACGTTTGGTCGACAGCTGGAGCAGATCCAGAAAGCACGGTTTAATTCTTGCATCTGGTTACTGTCTGGGTGGTGTTTGGGTTTCCTGTGGCTTTGTATCCTCTCTCAAACAGTTCCATAAACCCGGTGCTATAACGCAGAGACTTCCAGAACTGTCCAGGCTTGTCGAGGTGCTCTAGCTGCTGATGCTTCTTTCTCAGGCTCTCACAGATTTGAATGGACTTAGTTACACTTACAGTTCAGGGCTTTTGCATCTGGTTACGGTGTGTGGAGTTTGGCTTTCCTGTGGTTACTCCTGTTTCCTCTTCACAAACACATCCTGGTAGGTAGGCTGGCTCCTCGCCTCTAGGTGCGAGTGTGTAATGCTCTGTGATGTGCTCTGTCTGGGATGCATTGCTGCCTTGTGTCCATTTCTGAAGAGCCTTTATACTCATGGTGATGCTTCCCAGGACAAAGAGAGGTTTCTAAAGGCAAAGAACTGTGTGAACCCCGTCCTGACACTGAAGTCTGAATAATGTAAAACTTAGCTGCATGAAAACCTCCTTTATCTGAGCAGCGAGTGTGTGAGTGTGACAGACAAACAGCGAGCCGTGCAAACACAGCGTGCAGATAAAAAGCCGGCTGTGGGGTTCCTAATAAAGATCGTGATTAGAAAGAGAAAATTAGGATTAATTAGGCGAGGTGAAGCTCCCACACTGAACTCATCCTGCTTCCAATCAATACAATGTGTGACAGAGAGAAATGAGACATCTTTAGCAGTGCAAATGTCATTTTATTTATTCAGTCCCTTTAACAATAGAATAGTCGCAAAACAGCTAGACCTCAAATCTCCAGAAAAATGAAGCCTTTCATGAGAACACACACAAGGAAGAAACCTAAACAGGACTACAAACAATACAACAACAGGATTAAGTTCTTAGGAGTCCATCTCTAGCTCAGTGAAAAGGAAATCATTATTAAAAAACATAGCACGGTTTGTCCTGACTCATAAATAATCTTACACACTCCCAGTCAAGACTCTCCCACTATCAGAACAAGTCTGGAGACACTTCAGCAGTGTCAAAAGATGGCATCACACACTCCCAATATCAGACGCACACCCTCTCAGAGGCGTGTAGAATGGCAACAGTGTCGCTCAGGGAAGAAAGTACTGTAAATGCACCCTAAATTTTTATATATAGTACAATCATTAACAAAAATAACTAGCCAAGGAGGAGTTGTTGGAAAAGAAAGAAGGTTTATACGCATGAATGTAATGATGCATGTAAGTGATTACAAAATCAGAACGAAAGGACAAGTTTATTTGCATCATTTACATCTGCCTCAGACAGAACTGCATACCGAGATTTGCAGCAATCCGACAGCTCTATCTGGGTGCTTTGTTTTTAGCCTAGTGGTTAAGATACTGGACTATGGACCAGAAGATCCAGGGTTCAAATCCCACCTCTGTTAAGCTGCCACTGTTGGGTCCTTGACCCACCCATAGCTTGGATTGTATGACTGTAACAATTGTAAGTCGCTCTGGATAAGGGCGTCTGCTACATGGCATAATGTAAATGTTGTGTAGTCTTCTACATGTGTGCATTTTCAACAAGAACAGAAGAGAAACACTGAACATAAGGAAGCATTGCCCAGGGCTTGGTGAAAGAGGCAAGAGGAACCATATGGGAACATGTGGCTGGCCTCAAATCCTCTTACCAAAATCCACTCTTTGTTCACCGAAGCAACCACAGGCATGGTTGAGCAACCGACAAATCTGCAGTGACTGTGTGGTGCTATCCTGTCAATATGGACCTAAATCTCTGAGGAATGTTTTCAGCACCTTGTTGAATCCATGCCATGAATTAAGGCAGTTCTGAGGGCAACTCAGTACTAGCAAGGTGGAGCTAATAAAGTGGCCTGTGAATGTAGACCCGCTCATGCTTATATGAGTACAGTGAATTCACTGACATGTTCAAGAAACTAGTTTGAGATGATTTGAGCTTTTACCCAAGTGTGCCAAGAAAATATCCCCAACACCATTACACCACCAGCACTGAATGGTTGATACAAGTCAGGATGGATTTACGCTTCCTAGGTGATTAGCACAGTATTTATTTTCTTATTGCATAGTTTCTTTCTTTCGGTTTTTATTCTTCTGACTTTATGACAAGAATTACCCGATTATCCAAATGTCACTGGAATAAATAAATAAATAATGAAATGCCTGTTCGTATCAGACAAGAGTTGAACCCGGTGTGGTCTTCTGCTGCTGTAGCCCATCTGCTTCAAGGTCTGACATTATGTTTGTAGGGTTTTTGTTCTGCATACGTCGGTTGTAAGGAGGAGGAGTGACTTATCTTTATGAGCTCAAATCAGTCTGGTCATTCTCCTCTTATCTCTGGCATCGATGTGGCATTTTCACTCAAAGCTGCGCTCACTGGATAGTTTCTCTTTCTGATAATTCTCTGTAAACCCTAGAGATGGCGCTGTGTGAAAAAAATCCCAGTAGTTTCTGAAATATTCAGACCAGCCCAGTCTAGCCCCACCAACCATGTCATTTAAATCACCTTCTCCATTCTGATGTTCGATTTGAAATTCAGCAGGTCGCCTTGACCATGTCCACATGACTAAATTCACTAAGTGACTGATGTGTGATTGGCTGATTAGACATTCGCATTTGGAGCACTTGAACAGGTGTATCAAATAAAGTGGCCAGTAAGAGACAGTCTGGGTGTGTGTGTGTTGTCAGCTCCCAGAAGACTTTCTTCCCACCACCGAGAAGCAGATGTTTGTAGACATGTCCCGGATACCCAATCTCTCACTCCGCAGCTCACTAGCACATGGATCAATCTCACTTGTCTTTTGCTTTCAAACAAATACAAATATCCATTGTCCTCTTGCTAGACCAACCACTGGATTAACGGCTTCTCCAGAGTCAGATGATAAGAGGTCTGGGTTGTAGAGAAGCTCTGCTTTACAAACCGCCACTGGAGTCTGCGCTCCTCGAAAAGTCAAGTCAGATTTACTTCTATGGCACTTTTTACCATGGAGCATCGTCTCAAAGCTGTTTTAAAAATGTAGATCATTTAATATCCAGTGCTTATCCCAAACAGAGCAAGCCTAGGGTGACAGTGGCAAGGAAAAACTCCCTAAACGTTATAAGGAAAAAAACCTTGGGAGGACCAAGACTCAAAAAGGGACCTGACCTTCTTGGGTGGCCTATCTAATCAATCTAATCAAACGGGTCTGTAGTTATAGTTCAAAACAACATTCAAGTGAGCTATGAAGTACTGTAGAGAAGTATGCGTGTTTATCAGTACAGTTGCTACTTGAGGATTGGGTGTCCTGCAAAGTTCACACCAAGAGCACAACATGCAAATGACCAGCATGTATCAGCGGAAAATTGCCAAAATCTGTGTGTGTCCACTACAAGAAAAGGCACTGGATTTTCTGGGACTTCCAATGATTTCTGACACTTAGGGGGATTTTCCTTGCCACCCTTGCCAAGGAGTTTCTCAATTACGTTTGTAAGCCTAGATGCTTGTGAAGCTGCTTTGAGAGAACAAGACAACGCAAAAAGTCCTATACAAATAAAACTCACTCAACTGTGGTACCACAGCGATTAAGCTATCAGACTTGATCAGAAGGTCCATGGTTCAAGCCAAGCTCTCACTGTTGGGCCTCGAACCACAGGACTCTGATCAGAGCAAGCAAACGTTACATTTGTTTTTAAAAAATAAGCAAACACTGAAACCGTGAAGCATAGTGGGACAAGCATGGTGGGCTGCTTCTGCTTTTCTGCCTCAAGTTCTGGACAGTTTACATCATACAAGGAGCTCAGTTTGTATGTTGCCAGTGTGGGGCCGCTTTACGCCCAACGTAAGAGAGTTCAAAGCTATTGCGTGTTACACCAAAATGGTACTCGTACTGTTTTATGCTTTGGGGCTTTATAAACCCCGTGCAAAGCGAAGCACATGGCTGTTCCATTAATGTGCCTCAAAGTTAAACCGAGCCTGGTTTGGCATTCAGCACAATACTTCAGGAAATCCATCAGCCACACTGGCAAGAACATCAAATAGCAGGTTATTATAAAATATGAAAGCTTTGCCAACGAAGGATGGATCATGCCAGAACCCCAAAGATAAAATAATGAACAGGGTCAGGGTTCATAAAGCAGGACCTTTCCTCCATCACTCCAAAGTTTCACACACCATCCATATGAAAGAGCAGCTTGAACCACAAAAGGCCACATGTGGGGAAACGTGAGGTTGGGAAAATGCACAAGATCTCCTCCCAACTGCTCGATACACTACTGGAAGCAATGCTCCCTCTCACTCTCTCTCACACACACACAGCAAACTATTAAAGAACCACCAACCCGTCTTCGTCTTTCCCCACCCATGCTGAAGGGGCCATGTGAGGTTAACGCTGCAGAGCAGGCCAGCGCTGAAAGAAAGGGGGGCTGATTCTGCGGTACTGGCGGCCCACATGGCAAAAATATCAAATCGCAATACTTTTCACTAAAGCCATGTCTGTACTCCTCACCTGCTGTCAGTTCCATCCTTCAGACTCACCTGACTGGACAAAACCCTGATTTATTACCTTGCTCGTACTACCTACATTTAGCAGACATTTAGATTGACTTACAGGAGTACTTTGTATTGTTTTTAGTAGAGGTTACAATGGGCTAGTACAAATAAGCAACAGACCAACAGCACAATCCAACTAGATTATGTGAGGATTCAATGTAGGTACATCCACAAACAAGAAAAAAAGAGCAATCGGGCGTTTTAAAAGCACTGGTACCTGAGAATCAGCATAATATTCAAACATACAGTGGGGCAAAAAAGTATTTAGTCAGCCACTGATTGTGCAAGTTCTCCTACTTAGAAAGATGAGAGAGGTCTGTAATTTCCATCATAGGTACACTTCAACTATGAGAGACAAAATGAGAAACAAAAAACAAAAATCCAGGAATCACATTGTAGGATTTTTAAAGAGATTTAATTGTTAAATTATGGTGGAAAATAGTATTGGTCAATAACAAAAAAAGCTCAACTCAATACTTTGTAACATAACCTTTGTTGGCAATGACAGAGGTCAAACGTTTCTCCTGGCGTGCAAGTCTTCAGCAGGTTGGCACACACTGTAGCTGGTATTTTGGCCCATTCCTCCATGGCAGATCTCCTCTAGAGCAGTGATGTTTTGGGGGCAACATGGCTTTCAACTCCCTCCACCACACATTTTCTATGGGGCTGAGGTCCTGGAGACTGGCTAGGCCACTCCAGGACCTTGAAATGCTTTTTATTACGGAGCCACTCCTTCGTTGCGCCCGAGCGGTGTGTTTGGGATCATTGGTCATCTGGAAGACCCAGCCACGTTCCATCTTCAATGCTCCTCACTTGATGGAAGGAGGTTTTGGCTTAAAATCTCACGATACATGGCCCCGTTCATTCTTCCTTAACACGATCAGTCGTCCTGTCCCCCTCTGCAGAAAAACAGCCCCAAAGCATGATGTTTCCACCCCCCCCCCCCCATGCTTCACATAGGTATGGTGTTCCTTGGCGATGCAACTGAGGATTCCTCTTCCTCCAAACACGACGAGTTGAGTTTTACCAAAAAAGTTCGATTTTGGTTTCATCTGACCACATGATATATTCTCCTCCAATCCTCTTCTGGATCATCCATATGCTCTCTGGCAAACTTCAGACGGGCCTGAACATGTAATGGCTTTAAGCAGGGACATGCCTGGCACTGCAGAATACGCTCGCTCTCAACCGTGCTAAATGAGGAAATCAATGTGTCTGTGTTTTACCATTGCACTTAATCTGATAACTACAAAAAAAATTATCAATAATCCAATCAACAACGAGTTCACATGCAGTTTGGTAATCAGATAATGGAAAGCTCCAGGTTTACATGACTTGGGTAATAATCGGATTTCTACTTTACCAGCCATATATAAGGGGTAAGGGGGATAAGGGTGTCTGCTAAAACACTCCACATAAATGTAAATCATGCAGCCATAACCACTCAGCCCTGTGATGGGTTCATAGCTGTTGAGATTATCCACCATAAACTCTACTGCATGTCGCTTTCAAAACAAAGATCCAGGAAAGGCCAGACATTCCTCCAAAGAGCAAAGTTCAGACCCCTCTGGTTGACTTCCTGATCTCTGAAGAATCCAAGCTGTGAGATCAGAACCAGAACGCTGTCCGTCTCTCTGCATGAACTGTCACACAGAGATTCATACATCTTTCTCCAGTCTTCCAACAGAAACAGCAGCAGAGCTCGATCTCACCAGAATCCCAGCAGCAGCAAATCTGGAATCTATTGCGACTAGAGCTTTGTGGAACACCCAACCACACACTACCCCTACCCCTACCCCCACCGCCCCATCCCCCTAAGCTGCGGGGGCTTCCGGCCACACAGAAAGAGCTGCTCTGAGCCTCAGGCATTCACAGCAGAGAGAGTCCATCTGCACTGAAGACCTCGTCGACCATAAAGCTTCTATAAGATCAGCGCTGTTTGTACAGCTGATAAAAGCAGAGGTACAGCATGGGTACAGGACAGGACCAGTCCAAAAACAAAAGCACAGAGAGGAAAACAGCAGAGGAACATTTCAGCTCTGTGCGCTGGAGCGCCGTGAAGCTGTGCGTTTTCCTTCAATAAACATGTCATTTCCTCTACCTGGATAAAACTCTGCTATGAACAGGGAACTGTGCAGAGCCATGGTTTTTAATAACGCAGCTTTGTTTTGAACCCGAGAGTGAGAGCGAGCAGGACCAGGCTCTCAAGAAAAAGGCCAGAGGACGAGCCAGAGGAATGTGAGGGGAAATAGTTTGACAGGGGACATGAAAACAAGAGTGAGAGGGGAGCTGGGGGGAGTTTAAAACTGAGAAGAGAAAAAGTAAAAGTAGAGAAAGAAAACGCTAACAAAGAACAGAAAGAAAGAAAAAAAAAAAAAAAAAAAAAACTGAAGGAGAAAAACTAGAAGAAAGAATGAAAAGAAAGAAAGAAATATACAAAAACTCAGAATAAAAGAAAATGTTGGTAGAAAAAGAAAACCAAGGGAGAAGAATTAAAAAACAAAGAAATGCAACGAAAACAAAAGAAAAAGAAAACAATTCAGGAAAACTCAGACAGAAAAAAAGGCCAAAAACATCCAAAAAGATGACGAAAAGAGAGGAGGAAGAATTAAACATCAAACAAATGCAAAGCACAAAAAAAAAATCAGGACACTCAGACAGACAAAAAGATCAAAAACATCCAAGAAGATAACACAGAGGAGATTACATCCAAGAAAACAAAAGCAAAAAGACACAGCAACCTGAAGAGAACGAAAGAGATGAAAAGATGAAAAAATAAGATAAATTTGTCAGAGAGAAATATGGGCAGGAAGAAAACTTTAAAAATGAGAGAAAATATTCAAAAAAAAATCAAAAGAATAAAAATACGACAATACACAAAAGCAAACCCTCCCCCCCCCAAAAAATTAAATAAATCAGGATAGTATTCAATGAAACAAAAAATTACAAGCAAACAGAGCAGGAGAGGGAAAAAAATAAATAAATAAATAAATAAAAATAAAGTAAACAGTAAAAACTAAGAAATCAAAAAACTCAAATGAGAATATAAAAACAATAAACCGCAAAGAGAAATAAAGAACAAAGGAAAGTAAATAACAACAGACAACACAATTCAAGAAAACTCGGACAGAAAAAGACAGACCAAAAACATCCAAGACGACGACAGAAAGAAAGGGAGAAGAATTAAACAAATAAAGGCAAGGGAAATAAAAGACAAAAGCAAAAAGAACAATTCAGGACACTCAAAGACAAAAAAAAAAAAGAATAAAAAACATCCAAGAAGAAGATGAGAGAAAAAAAAATATAAATAAATAAATAAAAAAGAAAGAAAAGAAAGAAAAGCAAAGATAAAAAAGAAAAAACAAAAAAGCAGAAAACAAAATACATAAAAAATAAATTCAGGACACCCAGACAGAAAAAGGCAAAAATATCAACAAAAAAAAAAAAAACCCCAAAAGAAGAACAAGAAAAAAAAAAAAAAAATTTGTTAAGGAGAAATATGGGCAGGAAGAAAAATTCAAAAAGAGAAAATATTCAGAAAAATGAAAAAAATAAAAATACGACAATACACAAAAGCCAACCCCCATCCAAAAAAAATGAAATCAGGATCGTATTCAATAAAACAAAAAACAAATACAAACAAACACATTGCAGAAAAAAAAAAAAAAACAGTAAACAGTAAAAAATAAGAAAATGCAAAAGTGAGAGAGAATATAAGAAATAACCACAAACCACAAAGAGAAAAAGGAAAGAAAATAAAAACAAAAGAGAAAGGAGAAGCTGTGTAAGAAAGCCGAGGCTGCTGATGAGCTGATGGTATGTGACACCGGGCTGTTTCAGGTCGAGTTTAATCAGACAGGACAGAGGCCTGGCACCGGCAGTTCTGGCGCTGCTCCTCATGTCCAGCACTGCGAGGTTTGTTGCAGGGCAGCATTAAAGCCTCCTGCTGCTGCTGCTTTGGTGCTTCCTCAGCAGACCACGTTACGCTTTAATGCAATAAGACAACACAGTGAAGTCTGTTTACCAGAAAGCCGAGGAGACGTGGTAGCCGGGCCGAGCCGAGCCGGTTCTCCTGAAGCTGCCAGAGGTTCAGAGAAACAGCAGAAACGTCGGCGTGATTCAGAAACTAATATAAACAAGTTCAATGGGATCTAGGGAATGCTTGAGAGGGAAAGCAATTTCATTTCTCATCAGAGCGAGCCACGTTACAGAGGGAGAGATTGAGAAAATGGAACAGGCCGTGGACCCGTATAAAACCATTTTGGTGCTCATTTCTTATATATGATAGCTGACAGGGCCGAGGGTCGGCAGACGAGTGGACGCGGCCGCGCTTTGTTTCCAAGCCCCACGGTCCACGCCGCGTACACACGGGACACTCTTCATGTAAACAACACCTTAAAAGCTCACACTCCCAGATGCCTCACTTCAATGGGGAAGAAACTGGGAGCACTGTGTGTATACCAGCTATTTTCGGGGTCGTGTCTGTGAGGCTGATTGAGCAGCTGGAGAAGATTGAGACAAGAACAGGGGGGAAAAAAAATCCCAATCCTGATTCAGCCAGCTCTCAAAGGAAATTTATATGCCTAGCGTTCATTTTTTTGTTTTATGGCTATGTTTAGCAGGATATCTGGGACACTTCCATTAGATGCTACACAGTCCAGCTGAAATGAGTTGGGAAGCTGAATAATCTCTGGGGCTGATTATCTGAAATTCGAGACCGGAGCTGGTTGCCGCCAGAGCCATAAACAGCGAGCGTATTCATTTGCAAAGGCTTCTGTGGGAAGGGCCGCTCCAAAAAGAAAAACCAATCTGCACTGATTTTATTTGCAAAAACAAATCCAATACTGGCGTTTCCACTTTAGGGTGGTTCCCACATATCTGCCATCGCCTTAGAAGGTCCTGCAATGAGCCCTGCCATCGGATCCATTTTGGAATAGAGAAAATAAACATAGCCACGAGAACGATTCCCATATCTGAAGGGTCCTCATTTGAAACAGAGCAAAACCCAGATTAAAAATCTGTGACTAGGGCTCTATACTTTTGCAAGTCAAGCTTGTCCATCTTTATCGTGTTTATATGAAACGATCCAAGCTAAATAATCTCCTGAAAGGTTAAAGCATCACTTATACACATTTAGTGTAGATACACTCAGACACTTTATTAGGTACACATAAAATCTACGAAGAAAAATAAAAAAAATCAAATCAGCCAAATCACACGGCAGCGACTCCATGCATTCATGTACAAAGACATGGTCGAGCCATCCTGCTGAGCTTCAGAATGGGGAACAAACGTAAATTAAGTGACTTTGGTTAAGCCAAACATATTTTTAGAACCAAAGCTTCAATACTGTGCAAAAGTCTTAGGCCACCATTAGATTAGATATACAATTGTTTTAACAATGGAATACAAATACAAAGGGATGCCAAGTTGATCCTTTGACAGTCCAAAGAAGATTGATCAGGAAGGGTCTTTTTGGAAGGGTAGCAGCCAAGAAACCACTTTTTCCAGCAGGGGAATAGGGAGAATAGTCTAAGATGTGCTAAAGCTCACAAAGATTGAAATAAAAATCAGTGGAAAAGAGGATTATGGAGTGACGAATCCACGTTTGAAATTTGGGGGTTCAAACACTGACAACGTTATATATGGTCATTATACCATTGATAAAACAACAAATCTAATGGTGGCCTAAGACTTTTCCACAGTACTGATACATAAACGTGCAATATAACAGTTAAAATATGAAACACCAAAAACGTCAAAACAGCAGCCAAAAAAAGGTACTCATAAAAATTCCATTTAAAAGTAGGAATAATCCAGTCTTTCTTACAGTTGTAATCAATATTAGGCGAAATAACATGATAATTAAGAGCAAAACATCAGATTTAAAGTGCTTGCGACTCCTTTCGTAGCTCAGATCTAGAGTTTTGATTATCTTCATCCAAACCAGTGACGTGTCAGAGCATGAACATGCAGCCGTTTACTCCAGACCATTATATAACATTTTACCAAAACACAAGCCTGGATATACACAACACTCCAAAGATCATTCTCTCCTTCGTTTTCATACCCACTAAATCTAGTTCAGGGTTGCAGGGCATCAGGGCCTAAAGGGCAGCACAGTCCAATTTCCTTTTATAAACTTTTATGTTTTGAAAGAGCACTGCCGCTGCGTTACCTTTGGCGTCTTCGAGCCAAATCTCTAACACCATAACACTCAGTTCTACTATAAATATTTTGACTCATCCTTCTTTCAGGCCAAATGAACTGAATCACAAGGCGACGGAGTGGAATGCCTCAGAGATGGAGCCAGAGTTTAGAGAAGGGTTTGTTTGATCATTTGCAAACGCTCCCTCAGAAGAAATTTGCCTAGAGCCTTGTTTATTGTCAGATAACGTCCAGTTTGGCGCTCATTATTACAAAGGAAAAGCATTTCTGCTGAAAGAACTGCTGCTAAACCTCTGGTTGATCATTAACCAATAAAATCTTCTGTACTAAGTAGTATAGACTGATACCACCTATCATCTAAGACACCCAAGGAGGTTGGGTCTTTGGAGTCTTGGTCCTCCAAAGATTGTCCTCATAACGTTTAGGGAAAGTTTAGGGTAAGTTTTCCCTTGCCACTGTTGCCCTAGGCTTGCTCAATCTGGGATTGGCTCTAGATATTATAAGATAATGTAAAACTGAAAATCTGCTTTTAGACAATGCTCCATTTCTGACCTGTCTTTCTGAGAAGATTCTTCTGTCTGGTCATGCTGCCATAAAGCCCAGATTGGTGGAGTTCTGCAGTTAGGGTTGATCTTCTGGAGGTGTCTCGCATCTGCACACAGGATCTTTGGAGCTCAGCCAAAGTGACCATTTGGTTCTTGGTCACCTCTCTTACCAAGGTCCTTCTCCTCTGATTACTTAGTTTGGTGGGACGGCCACCTCTAGGAAGAGTCCTGGTTGTTCCAAACTTCTTCCATTTAAGAATTATGGAGGCCGCTGTGCTCTTGGGAATATTCCGTGCAGCAGAATGTTTTGTATCCTTCTCACAATCCTGTCTCAGAGCAAAAAATCCATGAGGAGGAAAGAACTGCCTGTAGAGCTCAGATATGCATCGTTAGCTGTGAGACCTGATGTAGAGGTCTTTCCAAATCATGTCCTGAACTTACAGCATCAAATCAAGGTGTAGAATCATCTCACAGATGATCAAGAGAAATGCGAAGAGCCAGAGTGAAATTTCAAGCATCATAGCAAAGGGTGGGAACACTTATGTCCATGTGAAATTTTTCTAAAAGAAAAGAAATGTTTTTCTAAAATTCTGTTTTCACATTATCATTGAGGTATTACTGATGGGTGAAAACTTTATTATTATTATTTTTTTTATTATTATTTTGCACAAAGCCTCAAAGTAAAAGTGAAATGTTTTGAAGACTTTCCGAATGCACTACATGTCGAAAATCGGTTCCGTTAAAGACAGCTCAACACCAAACTTATTTCACCACCGTGCAGAATATGAAGATTATGATGAACTTTGTGAGTCAGCTGTCCACAACAGACTTAAACCAGCCAAGGTACCAGCACAAAAATACACTCAGCAAACTTCAGAGGAATCATTGTACAAAAAATGCCCCTTACACAAAGAAAAGCAACAGATGGCAAGACATAAATGCCATCAAATACTACATCACGAAAGTCATGGTGGTTGAGACGGGTTCAAACAACTTTTGAATGAGAGTTTCATCTAATTATCATTATCGATAACATCCCAAAAGAATCAAGATATCATTTTCTATCAATATCGCACACCCCAATTTACTAGGGGTTGAATTGGCTCATAAATCCAACAGTTTGCTCCCACCCTCGCAAGTCATCATTCCCACCCACTTCTAAGGATTTTAAGCCTGGCTTTGCAATATCTTCAGTAAAAAAGGCTTTCCATTCAAAAAGAAGCAGAGATCCAGCCATAAATGCTGCACTGTTATAGTATTAACACATGGCTGCTAGTAAAGAAATAATGGCAAAGCACTAAACCTAATCCACATAGCTACTTTCATAAGATATCTGAAAGGTCTGAGTCACTGTAAAAGCAGAACAGGCTGAACAATCGAGGGAACATTATCAACCTGAGCCAATATTTGTTTGCAGTGTGTAAATGTTCACCTGGGTTTGGTTTCATGGCCAGTGTACTTACTGCTTGCTACACGCCCCTCAGAACGATTGTTATTGGCCTGAAATATCAATACGTGCAATAAGCTTTCCATCAACCACAGCAGTTAAGCTAGATGAAAGAAATTCCACAAATACTGAGACAGCACAGCGTTCGAAGTAAACAAGGCTGACCCACGTAGACACAGATGCTGTATGGCAAACCAATCCAGCACAGCGGAACCTGCTGCAGACACACCACCATTCTAACACACAAAACCCACAGCGGGCTTAGAGCAGATCCCTGGGCATCGTGGTCTGTCCAGTAACAGCACTGCCACACAAACATCCAAGTGTATACTCCCATTCTTCCTGCCCACAAAGGTACACAGAAATGCCAATTAGTGCACTGAGAGCAGAAACAAGACGAGATGAACCAGGTAGGCAAAAACAGGATGAAAGCACCACTGGCTTTAAGGCTGGTTTATACTTAACTAGGAGAGAGGCTCAGAAGGAAGTCTGGAAGGTAATTTAGACAAGAAATGAAGGAAAGGTGAAAAGGGAAAGGAAACTTCTGAAGGAAAAAAGAAGGAAATTCGTTTTAAACAAGGCAAGAAAGTTCTGAACAACAACGTTAAGAAAGTCTGAAAGGTGAAACGAGCTCAAAACAGAGAAAGGAATGTGTTCTGAAGTCATAGGAAGCGAAAGGAAGTTCAGATTTTAAAAAGGCAAGAAATGAAGAAAGTTAGAATGTTCAGAGGAAAAAGTTCATAAAGAACAAGCTATGAAGAAAAAGTTTAGGAACGAAGAACCTACAGTAGTTTAAAAGGAAAGGAAACTGTGTCTTGAAGGAGAACAGTAAGAAAGTAAGATTTCTGAAGAAAGAACAGAAAGGAGTTTTGGAAAAAAAATGGCGTAAGAATTTCTTGAAGAGCAAAGGAAAAAGTTCTCATAGCAAGGAATTGAAAAAAGAAAAGGATATTAAAAAGGAAAAATTAAAATAAGAAAGTTCTGAAGGAGAAATAGAAGGAAAGAAGTAATATAGAAAAAAGTAAAGAAGTTCAGAAGTTAACGTGAAAGGAAATCAGTCCTGAGGAATGATTGGAAGGAAAGAAAAGCAGTTCTGAAATAAATAAAGCTCTAAAGAAAGAACAGAAGCAAACAAGTTCTGACGAAAAAAAGAGGAATTATTTTATAAAAGATAGAAACATGTTTGAAAGGAAAAAAGCAAGTAAAAAAAAGCAAAGTTCTGAAGAAAGAATCTGGTGAAAGAAAGGGAAAAAAAAAAAAAAAAAAAAAAAGGGAAGGAAGTTTGGAAAGAGTGAAGTTAGGAGAATGAAATCAGTTTTGAGGAAACAAATGCAAGGGAGATCAGAAGTTCACAATTAGGTTGTGTTGCACAGTTATTACAGGATCAAAAATTCTACACCAAAAAAATAAAAAATAAATACACCCATTAACGCATGTGCTGCTGTTCTAACCGCAGACATGCAGTTCTGTGCAAAAGTCTTAGGCCACCATTAGGTTAGATATACAGTTGTTTTAGCAATAGTTTAATGACCAAATAGAATTATTTCTCAATCTCTTTATTTTAATACAACCAGAAACTGCAGGAAGTGTGTATGCAGTATTAAAATGAGAAAAAAAGCTTCAGCTTCTACAGGCTACAGTAGCAAGTATTAGTAAGATCTGTATTAGTAAAATCTGCTCAATCCCACAAAGATTAGAATGAAGACCAGTGGAAAAGGGTATTATTTCTGAAGAATCCAAGATTGAAATTTTTGGGTCCGTTTGTCATCGGTCTGTTACAAAACAACAAATTTAATGGTGGCCTAAGACTTTTGCACAATACAGTATTTCCAGTTAAATCCAATTCTGTTTAATGGCATCACTATAATGTGCTGGTAAACCAAGTAGCTGTTAATCAGGGCTCAGACAAAACAACTAGGACACGAAATCCGTTGAAATTGGTGCCATATTTTGAAGTGGCTTAAAAACGTTCCATATTTGGCCTGGATTAGTCCAGACACATGGTCCCTCTGCCTGCCAGATGCTCATGGCTTTGCCCCCAATGCCCCCCCCCCCTCTACAGCAGGTAGAGGATGGAACTTGACAGAACTAGTCTTAGAAAATGTCAGTGTCTACTTGTGAAGCAAACTACACCTAGTAGATCCGTCACAAAGCAGGTGATCACCTCAAATTATTCACCACAGGACCGTGAGCTCTGTCACCCACAGGTCAGGCAAACCCTCCTAGTTTATGTATTTATACATTAAAAAGAGGAGCTTATTGGAACATTTGCGTCAGTAATACACGTGCGACAGGCTAAGGTTACAGAATCATAGAATACAGTGTTAGGCAACAGTTTGCATATGACTAGTCAAATGACATGTTTTGGTGATTTTCTAAATGATAGACTGTGCACTAAACAAACCTTCATGTCTGCCAATCATAATAAACCATAAACACAGGAACATTCATCAAAAATGGTAAGGAAACTATCTTCATGTGCAAATTTTCTAAAATATCTAGATGTTCTAAAATATCTAGAATAAGGTGACATTTGGGCAGCCCCTATGGCTCGGCGATACAAACAAAAGTTTGTGGTCACCCAAATTATATCCAAAACATGGGTATTGGTATGGGGTTTGCCCCCACCTTTGCAGCTACAACAACCTTTGTTCTTCTAAAAGGACTTTCCACTAGATTTTGGAACGTGAAAGAGGTCGGCTTTTCATGTTACAATAAGCACTGGCTCACTTTTTTCATGCCAGTGCATTTCCTAGGTATCTGATCAAATTGAGGTCAAGGCTCTGTGCAAGCCAGCCAAGTTCTCAATCAATGTTGGCAAACCAGTTATCTACAGACTTTGTTAAATACAGCAAGGCAGAAAGTGAAAGAACTGACTTGTTGGAATTGGAAGCCTATAAATGTGATATTGAGTCTCACTGGGGTATCAGTACAACCCATTCTACTGCCACTGTTTGTCTATGGAGAAACCAGCAATGTACGGTTTATATTAGGAACGGGTTACAAGTGAGTATTGTGGGAATAGATGAGCTCAATAATGTGGGGTGTCCACAAACTTTTGGCTATATACTGTAGGAGCTGGATGCTAAAAACAGGTAAAAATGGGCACCCCTACCAGTCCGTACTTGCAATTTGTTGCAATGAATACATACAGCACTGTGCAAAAGTCTTAGGCCACTATTAGGTTTGTTGTTTTTGCAATAATAATGACCATGTGTGACACTGTCGAAAATTTCTAACTTGGCCTCGTCGCCCTGTAATCCTGCTTCCCACTGATCTTCATCCCAATCTTTGTGAGCTTTAGCACATCTTAGCCTTTCCACCCTGCTACCCTTCCAAAAAAGTGTTGGTTTTTTTTCCTGATCAAGCTCCTTCAGACTGTAAAACAGTCAACTTGGCATCCCGATGAGGTTGCTAGATGCTGCTGATGCTCAAGTTTAAGGAGAGGTCACACTAAATACTTGCCACTGCAGCCTATAGAAGCTCATGTAGCCTATGTTTGTATTTTTGTTTTGTTTTTTAATACTACATACAAATGTCCTCTGTTTTCTGGTTGTATTCTACTAAAGAGACAGAAATAATTAGCTATGGTCCTTCTCCCATTGCGATATCAAATCTAAATGGTGGCCTAAGACTTTTGCACAGTACTGTAAAATGAAAAACAATTCATCTATCCATTTGCAATCAAATAAATCAAACACCCCTGCTGGCTCTCAACCCACAGGCTGAGTACTATTGATGTAGAGAAGGTGAGAGTAAAATCTAGTTCTTGTGAAAGATGACATGGTTAGGACATGCTGAACTCCACCGAGACATTAAATCCACAGCTGCTTACATCCAATATTCCACTTCATTCCCATATTCAGCCTCTCCCAGCAGTGCCCAGAGGATTTCTCTTTCTCTCGCACATACAAACAGCGGCTTAAGCTTTCTCAAGTGCTGAAAGCTTGTTAGAATCAAGACCTCTCAAGGCCGTTGCCAAAGCTGTAGATCAACCCGACGGTCATCTGGAGGGCATCAGGAGGACGTGAAAACAAGAACCACACAGCATGGGACGGCTCCAAGAGGAAGCTTTCACCACCACGCTCAGCTCGTCTCCTCACGTCTTACTGTGACTAATGGGACACAGTTGAATGTTCTAGCTAATTTTCTGGCTAAATGCAATTACATTTAATTTGGAATACATTTTTAAAAAGTTGCAAAACTATGTGCATGTGAGAGCAGTGAGCCCAATCAAGTGTTCAAACGTGCAGTGTCATTACTGCTGACAGAGCACTGACTGCGTTTACATGCTCTTAATTCAGTAACTGCAGAAAATCAGATTCCGATCAAGGAGTTTATATGCACTTGAGTAATCAGATAATGGGAATCCTCCGGGTGTACATGACCCAGGCAACAATCAGATTTCTACTTTGAAAGCAGCCGATATTCTCACAGAAAGATGTGACGTAAACTTCAATTTTTTATAATAAATAATCCAATTCTTAATTTTCTTATACAGTGGGGAAAAAAGTATTTAGTCAGTCACTGATTGTGCAAGTTCTCCTACTTAGAAAGATGAGAGAGGTCTGTAATTTTCATCATAGGTACACTTCAACTATGAGAGACAAAATGAGAAAAAAAATCCAGGAAATCACATTGTAGGATTTTTAAAGAATTTAATTGAAAATCATGGTGGAACATAAGTATTTGGACACCCACAAACAAGCAAGATTTCTGGCTCTCACAGACCTGTAACTTCTTCTTTAAGAAGCTCTTCTGTCCTCCACTCGCTACCTGTACTAATGGCACCTGTTTGGCCTCGTTATCTGTATAAAAGACACCTGTCCACAGCCTCAAACAGTCAGACTCCAAACTCAACCATGGCCAAGACCAAAGAGCTGTCGAAGGACACCAGGAAGAAAATTGTAGACCTGCAGCCTCTCTCATCTAAGTCGGAGAACTTGCACAATCAGTGACTGACTAAATACTTTTTTGCCCCACTGTATACAGCGTTTGTGTCCCCAGTGTCCGACAGCCACTTAACAGGTCACTGTGTTTAATTCCAGGGTTGACAAATCCCTCAGTCCATGTAAATAAGCCCAAAAAAAGTGAAACCTTTAAGAATAAGCAGACCTGGCAACCATGCTTTTTTCCGCTAGCCGCTCCGTGCACATGCGCAGACTGCCAAATCCGATTGAAATTGGGTAGCTGGTATACATGCCATTAGCACTCCAATTACTGTGGTGAAATCCAGTTCTTTATCCGATTTTTAATCTGATTTCTAGATTGGAGAATGCTATACACACGACCACTTGAATAATCAGATAACTGCAGAAATTATTTTTCTTAAATATTAAATATCATTAAGTAAATATGATCGGATAAGTGCATGTATACACACGGTCACATTTCTGAAGTTATCTGATTATTCAAGTGATCTCACACAGCATATTCTGACCTACGATTCAGATCAAGAAATCCGATAGAGCTGGATTTTTCCTCAGTAATCAGATTTCTCAGTGCATCTACATCCCCAGTGCGATTTCAATCGATTTTCTCAGTCTGCACATGCACACACACGTGCCCCAAAGAGTGTATAGCTGTCCAGAAGTAGTAAATATCTCATGTAATTTATTGAAGAATGTATTGAAAGTCAACTTGAATGCTGCCCAGATGCCCGGCATCTGGGAGATCTGGCAACCCTGAAATTAAACATGGCAGCAATCACCAAATGGCTACCATGCATTTTTTGAGACTCTGATGAGAAATTAAATAATAATAATAATAATTATTATTATTATAATACAGGCCACTTAATGCCGATGTGCATATTTTACATTTTATTTGAACTATGACTCCATGACTTTAGTATCATTCTAAGATTTATCATCTACGCCGCCCAATGAGGTCACTTTTTGAGTCTTGGTCCTCCCAAGGTTTCTTCCTATAACACTCGGAGTTTTTCCTTGCCACTGTTGCTCTAGGCTTGCTCAATTTGGGATTGGACGTAGATATTAAGAGCTAATCTGAACTTGTAAAGTTGCTTTGAGACGATGCTCCATTGTAAAAAGCGCTATATAAATAGATCTGACTTGACTAATAATAATAGGTTTGAAGTTAATGCCTTATCCTTCAGTGAGATTGATGGCTGGTTACGAGTCATGGAGACCCAGAGCTTTCCCATTATCTGATTATGCAAGTGTATGTAAAATTATTGATCGGATTACTGACAAAATTAGATTTTCTGCAGTTATTGGATTATTAAACTCATGCAAACGCACTCATTGACTAGATAGTGATGGAGAAGGTTAAAGACTTGCTCAAAGTTCTGAAAGCTCTCTACTTTCATTAACAGGGGCACATCTTTGCACATAAATGCTGTTCATTTTTGTTTTTTCGTCATTTCTGCGTCATTGGTGAGGACTGAATCAGAATCACACTTGAGGGAGAACTGCATGAAAAGACCACCTGTGGAATCCTAAACTAGATCTAAATGAGCAATTACATTTTTCCAACCCTTTCAAATAAACTTCTCCCAAATTACTTCACATTTCTGCCCTTTTTTTTTTTTTTTTTTTTTTAAACAGTCCAAGCCGTTAGGAAATCGGAGCACACTGATAACATTAGACAGACTACAGATAATTCAACACTCAAACTCACATTTTATACAATCCAAGGTACGTTTTCCGTATTGTCTTCGGAAAACATTGGCATTTTGTTTTTAGTTTGAAAGCCCTAGCACCCTAATCATCGGCTGTTTACAGTAAATATGCCAACATGGAAACACGCTGCAGCACTACAGTGCTCACATGCTGACAAGCAATGACCAAATTTGTACAGGAAGGAAGCAGGGAGAAGTAAAACCTACACAGTTATGCAAGACAAACAGGAACCAGATTAGATGATAGTCTGAATGAATGGGAAAAAAAAAGCCAAAAAGAGGCAAAAAACAAAAATTCCTGAAATGACAGCGAGCGAGAGTTGGGGGGTGGGTGGTGAGTGGGGGGTTAGACAGGATTTAGGAGGATTTACCAAACTGGATACCAAAACAAAAATAAAAAAACCTACCAAATAATGTTCATGGTCCCAAATACTGGAGTTAAGCAAAGAGCCGATAATTAGTGAACAGCCTTCCAAAACATCTGCAGGCTCCCTTTGAAAAAGCTTACACCATGATAACTTCCTCAACATCCTAACAGTAACGTTTTGATCCCTGAAGAATCAACTTAGCGACACCGCTTCGGTATTAGGGCACCGCACGAAGGTGGAGGGTTTTAGGGGGTTGGTGCAGTAAAGGGTGGTCTGAAAAGCTACACATCTGGTTGTGTTCAGGATGTTTGGGAATTCCTCTGCTGGGGGGCTGTTCAGAGTTTTGTGCCACAGGCAAGTATGAGACAAAAATGATGGTTACGGGGGAAATGAAGAAAGTCACAAAAAGACATAGAAATCTGACAAAAGCGGGGGGTCGAAGTAGGGGCAAGTTTACGCAATCCTAGGTAGAGATAAAAAAACAAAAAACAAGGCAGCAAAATACTTTAGAAAATCAGATAATTAACCAAGACCTGAAAAAGGAGAGCAGACTTCACTGGGACCTAAAAAAAATCTGCAGTACAGGGGGGACAGTCCCTGACTTACAAAGAAGATACGTTCGGACAAATCCATCATTAAACATTAAGCGCAATTTATAATAAAGTAAAGCCATCCCCAATGTGACAAAAGCCATCATAATATGGCCATCAGAAATAATATACGTATTTTCCGGGCTATAAAGCGCATGAATGAAACAAAAAAACTCTTAAGTTCCGTCGGAAAAAAAAAGTCAGTTTGGTCTTACCTGGCGCAGGGCGTCTTCTTGCTTCCTCCACTTCCGTAAACCATTGATTCGTTAATTCTGAAATTCTCTCGCAGCTGCTCTATGAAACCGTGTTTGTTTCAATGCGTGACTGATAGCGTTGTGTTTGAAATCCGCTTCAAAAATGGAATGAATGAATGAATGCACGTACCCTAATGCTGAAGCACATACCGTATTACTCCGCGATGCTGCGCACTACGGTGGCCGTGAGCTTCGTAACATTAATCAAGGGCCGTGCTAAAAAAACATTAACAGATTATGAGCACCCGTTGTACCATCTACAATCGGTTCTAGGTCAGAAAGCACAACCAGAATTAATTCATACATTAGACGCACCGCATTTTAAGGCGCACTGACGATTTTTGAGAAAGTTAAAGGATTTTAAGTGCGCCCTATGGTCCGAAAAATACGGTAATCCATTATTCCACACAGAAAGTCATAGGAATCAACATGACAAATTTCAACCCCATTTTTGTCCTGATCAGGGTCATGGAGGTCCAGAGATCACCAAGCACATACCTTGGCAGCTCTCAGGACAGGGTTATGATCCCCAAACCAGCCAAACCTCCCTCAGGCACTGCCAGGCAGCCTGGTACAAAGCTCAACTGCCAACACTCACACCAGCAGGATTTTATTTTTCACTTGGGGGCAAGTTCAACTCCGATCACAGACTGGTTCTAGTTTATTACAGCCAAGCCCATTACGAGTGCTACATGTTACCTCCATTAGCTTTTTAGAATCCAAGCCGGTGGAACACCCAGTGAGTTTATGATGACTAGCTGATAAAATTGAGGTCGAACTGCAAAGTCGGTGCCTCAGGGAGCAGGAATGTTAGAGGCTCGCTCTGCAGGAACACAATGACCTGAGGGGTTTGAGAGGTCAACCCGTTGGAGTTCATCTTTACTCGCCTGTTTTATTCTTTTACAATATTTACCAGACGCCTTCATCCAGAGTGACTTACGAATAGGCAAGTATGAAACCACAATCACAATATCTGTGAGTGATTGTCAATAAGTGGCACTGTCTTCCGTGATGCAATTGGTGACAGCATTTCTCTTGCCGTCTGTTGTCATAAGGTGCTTTTTTTGAAGAATGATTACACTAAAGGTTTGCTGAGTGTGTTTTTGTGCTGGTACCTTGGTTGGTTTAAGCCTGTCAGGGACAGATGACACCTGAAGATTTTCATAATTTAATGGCTGAGGTAACATTGGGATATTGATATTAATTTCCAATATCAGTCGACAATGCACACTGCCTGGCCAAAAGGTTACCACCTGTGACTAGTTAAAACAACAATTAAGACATTACCATAGACAATACGTATCGCACACCCCTAGTCTACAGTCCCATTTAAACCTGTACATTTCTAAACTTTTAAAAGGCATAAACGAAAATCTCCTTTACGAGTCTGAATGTGCTATGAACCAAAATTTGTCCAATGAGAAAATGTGCCTTGAAGTAAAACTCAAAGTTATTATACATGGTATAATTTGATCGATCCAAAGAAAGCACAAATGGTAGCAGCCCTCATGAAATGAATTCATTTGCCAGTGCCATTTCCACATGTGGAGTCAGTAACTACTCAGAGAAACAGCAGCGACTCTGCAGGGCCGCTCCATGTGCCCGAGGGGAACACGGAGCTAGGGTGGCATTACTGTTTGAATTGTGGACAAAATTCCTTCGCATCCATCCGTGAATGGCTGAGCAAGCAGCTTGAGATTTATCTTGTCAAATCAGCGAATGATGGAGTGGCGGAGCCAATTTAATGGACCTGTCTGGATCGCTGGTGCCCGGGACAAGACAGCCGTCAAACTGTGCGGCGCTGTTCATGTTTCTATAATGCAACTTTTACCATGGTCCAAATGAATACAAATAGCTACATCTCCAGCTTCAACAGCAGGAAATGCTGGACCTGACAGCCATGTGTACACGGGAATGATGCAATTTGTTCCTCTGTGTGTCTGTGTGATTGAGGTCAGCTAGAAAGTACACACAGACCCAGGAAGGAGTGGGAGGGCTACATCCAAGTTATCTGAAGTCGGTCTGTGTCTTCCTACCATCTCCTGGTACTTCCTGTGTGTTTACTTGTTTGTGGGTTCTTTGGAAGTAGGTTGCAGGGCCACTCTGATACAGTTACGTGAAACATAAACCAGGCTTCCTGTCATCTTTTGTGTTCGTGTTGCATAGTTGGAAGTTTTTAGCTTCCATAAAACAATGAGGCGAGTGCTAAACAGGCTGAAGTAATGGATGTAAGCATGAGTTTGCTGGCTTAATTTGGCTTAAATGTACCATAACCTAAGAACGGTCTCAAAACTTCTCTTAGACGATCCTAAGAGGGACTGTCTGACTACACCGCTTTGATGCATTAAGCTGCCGTATCTTTATAATGGCTTTTTAATGGGGAAAAAGCTTAACGTGAAAGTGAGAGTTGTGTTCACGCTTCAATGGCGGTCTTTCCAGAGTGAGAGAGAAAGTAACACCATTTCAGCAACGATGGGCAAGAAGGTTTAAAACACAGACAATAGAAGTTCCTCTACATAAAACAGTTCATAAACAGACTCCACTAGACTAGAAACATCACACTACCCTAACCAACAAACAGACAAGGAATCCAGAATGTGTGCCCCTGACTCCAGTCCTGCAAGAAGCCCTGACTCCAGTACTAAACCCCCAGACTCCAGTCCTGCAAAAAACAAAAACCCTCTGCTATCCTGCAAGAAACCCCCAGACTCCAGTCCTTAACCCCAGACTCCAGTCCCGCAAGAAGCCCCAACTTTAGTACTAAGCCCTAGGCACCAGACTTGCAAGAAACCCCAGAATCCAGTGCTAAACCCCAACTCCAGTCCTGCACGAAACCCCATCTCCAGTCCTGCAAGAAGACCAACTGCAGTCCTACAAGAAAACCCCCGACTCCAGTGCAACAAGAACCACCCCCCAATTCCAGCCCTGCAAGAAACTCCCACCAACCCAACTCCAGACCTGCAAGAAACCCCAGAATCCAGTCCTAAACCCCAACTCCAGTCCTGCAAGAAATCCAGTCTCCAATCCTGCAAGAACACCCTAGACTCCAGTCCTCCAAGATAGCCTGACTTCAGTGCTAATCCTTGACTCCAATCCTGCAAGAAGCCCCGACTCCAGTGCTAAACCCCCAGACTCCAGTCCTGCAAATAACAAAAACCCTCTGCTATCCTGCAAGAAACCCCAGATTCCAGTCCTAAACCCCAACTCCTGTCCTGCAAGAAATCCAGTCCCCAATCCTACAAGAACGCCCTAGGCTCCAGTCCTGTAAGATACCCTGACTTCAGTGCTAAACCCCAACTCTCGTCCTGCAAGACTCCAGTACTAAACCCTGAACGCAGTCCTGCAAGAGACCCCCAGACTCCAGTCCCAGACCCCAGTACTAAAAGATACCTGCAAGAAGTACAGACTCCTGTCCTTCCACACGTCCCAGTCCTGAGATGGATGGCGCTCCTTTCTCGTTTCTAGTCCAGACTCACTGAAGCTCTTTAGGCGGGTCGTAGCGGCCCAGCACCTTTAAGACACTTAGGTAGGTTCGTCCATTGATTTATCACCAGTCTCCAGTTATACTCTTCATGACTTCCAGTTTTAGCTAACAAGCCATTGATTTTCACATTTCTCAGGTGCAACCGCTCGGGTTTGCAGAATATTCCCGAGCCACATATTCTCTACAAAGCCCCTGAGCAACAGCACACAGGTCTAATTAGTCTGCGGTCATGCGTCGCCCCGAAGAAAGCGAGACGTGCCATTTTCCCCCAACAGAACGAGACTTTGCAGTTCATTTCCATAAGCACCTGCTCAATTTTCTCGCCACATTTCAGGTGCAAATGCAATTAAAACAGTCCTGCTGTAGAAACCCCTGCTGCGCTTCTATTATTTCGTCTGCCTCCCGTCTATGCTGGCTGCCTCACCTTTCACCTCGCTTCACTGTGGTGATTAACCAAACCGTTTCTGTGGGTTGCAGGCAGCTTCAAATATCTGTGCGTATGCGTGTGACGGGTGAAGAAAAGAACCGGTTCAACTTCTTTTCAGAAAGCTCTCTGACTCCAAGCCGTGCCCTTTTACAGAAGCACATGTAGCGCACACACAAACGCAAACGGCGGCTTGAAAATGCCGCGGCGACGCACAAACGCGCATGATAACGCCGAGCCGATCGATAGGGCCCGTGATGCCCAAGTGACACCTTTGTCTAATCTCTAAAAGCTCGCCAGTGGTTCCACCATCGGCACACCTGAATCAATGCAATCAACGCCTTCGTTCCCCCCCTGCCCGCTCGCCCTCAGTGGCTGTCCCACTGTCGTTAATCATCCAGACGGGAAAGAAGACAGCGAGGCAGGGCTTCACCGGGAGTGGGGAGGGGGTGGAGGGGAGGTTAGGGGCGTGGGGGGGCGCGAATGAGAAGCAATGACATGATGAAATCAAACGAAAAGAGCTGCAATCATGCTGAAGAGTCCATCTGCACGGTCGGCTAATCAAACTCTGCCCCTACAAAAGAGCCCGTGACGCCGTGCCTCTCGACGTCTGCGCAAAACATGCACACACAACCGGGATGAGATGATCAGAGCTGGAGCAGGAAATGACAACCCACCTGTTACTCGGCACGAGCAACAACATTTGCCTGACACGCATCAGATCCAAGCAGCTCTGCCAAACCTTTCATTGACCAAGACGGATGTCGACCAGCCATTACCATGGTCACAGTCTATTTATGTTACTGTAGTGCAAATAAAGGGTATTTCCACAAAACTGTGTGCCAACGATACACAAGTGTGTCAGAGATGCACTCAAAAACACTAGTGGAACGCCACCATCTACACAGCATCCCTAATGCACTGTATTCTTCATTTACTGAAATTCATAATCATGGTAGAAAATGCAGTAATGCACTGTTTTCGACCCTGTCCAGTGGAAAGCCGTAACACTGAAGAAAAATGGTATGATGGACCTGATACTTTTCAAAAATGCATTGATAGACGGTATTACGAAGAACACGGAAGATCAGCCAGATGAACCAGAGACTCAATAAACGAATATGAACCAGTTTACAAATAGGAGGGGGTGTTTACAAATAAGAGCAAAGCCATACATACAAATGAGTAACTTACACAAAAAAGTCTCTAAACACATCAACCGAGTTAGAACAGTCTGTAGTCCAAACGTGAGCGAACATGCAATTGAGGACACGACTGGTAAGGTATTCTCAGACAGACAGACTCGATACACTCAGAAAACATGATCTAGCACGATTTTATCACGATACAAAAAAATATCGTCATATTGCCCACCCCTAACTGAACACTTTACCTCGATTCTTAATGAACGATTATTTCGTTTTTTGTACTTCTCTTGTCGTTGCTTTATGCCCTGGGATATTTTTTTCAAATGAAAAAAAGAGCACATTGGAAACATTATTATTTCGAATTATTCATGGTTATCTAAAATGTTAATAATTATCTGAATCCTTTGTGATTTAGAAGGATGTAGCATCGGTTATTTATATTATTAATAATAATAATAATAATAATAATAATAATAATAATAATTGATGAATTGCCCAGCCCATGCTTGAGTTAGATTTATGATTGTATAAATGTGCTTGCTCTGGATTAGAGCATCTTCCAAACATCTAAATGAGGAAGGTCAGTCAGATGATCAGAAACTGGGTCTATAATAATTTTCTTTTGGCTTCCATTAAAGGTCAGTATTGTGTATCTGACACAGGTCTTATGCCGGATGCTTGGGATCAGCACTAGGTGTTCACCCCCAACTTCTGGGTTTTTCCATAAACCTCTAAACCATCTGAGATTGAACCCTGAACCTGGACACTGCCGTTCTCCAGCAGATGGCGCTACATACGGAGTCATGGAGGCTGCTCAGAGATTATAATAAACAGCAAAAACATGACGTATCAAAGCAAGCAGGAACAAGATGAATAATCTATTTAAAGGAAATCAAAGAGAAGCCGGCGCTGAATTGAAAAGCGCAAGTTAAAAAAGGATCCAGACGGTTTTGCTGGATAAAATGACAACCTGTGAGAGTAATATCTATATTGAGCCAATTCGCCAAATTAAAGCTTGTTTTGCCTTTTGAAGCTGGACAGCCTGTAGTGATATTAATAAACATTTTTTGCTCTAAAATCACAACCCTTTGCAGCCCTGTTGCTGGGGACTCAAGTTTCTTGTTTAAAAACTTGTTCAAGAAAATGTGCATTACACTTCAGAAATGCATAAATCATAAGAAAATTGGGAGATTGTAATTCTTATTAGACAGCTTATCTCTAGGCTTAAAAAAAAAAAAAAAAAAAAATACAAAAAAAAAAAAATAAAAATAAAAAAAAAGTATTAGTACTTGGGGCTTGGTTACAAAAAGAAAAACACACCTTAAACATACTTCGGCAAATAGGTTTTCTGACAGACACTTTTAAACCCAAAAGCAAAGAACAAACGCCCCAGGCCTCAAGGCTTATTGAGAATTGAACAAATCACAAATGATTTTCACCAACCTGATCAGTGCCAGATAAATAGTTCAGGGAGGTTTTTTTGTTAAACCCCCCCAAACCCCTAACCAATGCAGCTAGAATAAATAAGGCAACCAAAAAGGGGCTCACAGTTCATGAATCCCCTTCTACAAAACCCAAATCTGATGCAACTTCCAAACCAATAAAAGCTGACTTTCAGTATAATCCGCCCCTCTCTGGTACGCGAAGCCAAAGCCATTCAGATTTCAATCACTGAACTGGGGTTCTGCACTCCAATAACCAACTCTGTGCAGGTTGAGAAAAACGTTGGGGGACTCACCTCATTTACTCCTAGTGAAACATTTGGCCCTTATTTATTGGGGGCCCAACTCAAGATATTTATCCACGGAGGTGTGTGTTCGCCAATTATGTGGTGCTGTGGGTCCTGCATGGGTTTACAGCTCACCACAGGGATGGGTTACAATTGATTCCCCCCTCAGGGACAATATCTGCTTGTTTCACTCGACGAACCCAGGGGGAAGGCACAGTGGAAAAAATGGAAAATGGACAAAAAAAACAAAAAGCTGCGGGTTTAAAAAATCTGGGCTTTCACCGAGTTAAAAGCCTAGGACAATTAATCACAGGGCTGAGAGTTTTCAAATCTTGTTTCAGCCTGAGCTGCCACTTGTTTTGGGCCCTTTAAAACACGGGGGGGGCCTTAGCCCCTCTGCTAGCTCTCCAAACTTGTACGGTTTCCCTTTGAAATAGAGTGGTCTAGAGAAAAAAGCCTTCGCACTGTGAAGAGAAACCGTCAGCTTTGCATTAGAAACTACTACACCTTGCCAAAACTTCCAAACTAATCAAAATTTTTATATTGTGATAGACCTATATACATGTTGAGTATATCGTCAGTGCTAAAGAAGAACTTGGCCGACTGCGCGTTTCATTTTAAAGAGTGTAATCAGTCTTGGTTTTTAACTGATTACCGTACAGCACATTTTGAATTAAAAAGAGGAAAAATGAACCCAGGGGGCCACTCCGCCCTGGGACTCGAACCCAGAGACCTTCTCGGCTGATTTTGGAGGAAAATGAATCGTTTAGAAAAAACTGAACTTAATCAGTAAAATAAAAAGTAAACAATGGAATATCGCTACTAACCAGAGCAAGCTAATACAAAGTAAGACCCTACAAAAGACATTGCACTGAAGGATGCAAGTATTGTATGGTCTAGTTATTAATCGCTTTTTACAAATGGACGATTTGTCTCAAAAGAAAAACTTTACAAGTTTAATTATCCCTAATAAACGGACGTTTCCAATCCAAAATTGAGGCAAAGGCCTGGGCGACAGTGGAGAGGAAAAAAAACTCCCTAGTTCTAGGAAGGAAACCTTGGGAGGGAAACCAAAGAACTCAAAAAAAAAAAAAAAGGAGCAAGAAAATCCATTTTTTTTTTCCACTTTTTTGGGGGGGGGTTTTTTTTTTTTTTTTTTTTTACCCCACCCCAAAAAAAAAAAAAAATATTGGCACCACATTAGTGTCATGTTTCCACTCTTGTCTAATGTTGGATCCTCTTGGATGAGTTTTTCCTACCAGGTTCTTCCTCTTTTTCTTAAGGCTATTTTGCTTGCTTAGTAAGGGGCGGGGGGGTTCCTATTGCTACCATTGGCCCAGCAGGATTTGTTTTAATAGGACCACTGTGCTTCTTAATAAAACCTAAATTTACCATTTTTCGGTTTTCTCTCCGAGCTGTGTTTTCCGGGGGCCAGTTCCAAAAGGGCCCCCCCCCCACCCCCCCCCCCCAACCAAAAACCCACCCCAATTTTTGTTTTTGTTTTTTTGGGGGGGGGGGGGTTTGTTTGGGGGGGGGGGGGGGGGGGGGGGGGGGGGGGATTTAGTGTTCATCCCGATTGTTAGCTCCACTCAAGCTGCTTCTCGTCATCAGCTCCAGCCCCCATCCTACCCGGGCCACTTAATGCCGATGTGCATTAACTTTCACATTTTATTTTAACTTGGACTCCATGACCCTTTAGTTTCGCTCTTAGATTTATCATCTACGCCGCCCACGGAGGGTGGGTCCCCTTTTTGAGTCTTGGTCCCCCAAGGTTTCTTCCTAAATAGGAAGTTTTTCCCTTGCCACTGTCGCCCTAGGGGCTTGCTTCCAATTGGGATTGGACGTAGTATTAGGAGATAATCTAAACTTGTAAAGTTGCTTTGAGACAATGCTCCATTGTTAAAAAGTGCTACATAAATAAATCTGACTTGACTTGACTTTAGATGATGTATAGAAGTCAATCCAGAACAGCACGGAGCATTAGCCCACGCTGACAAACGTGCCATTCTAGATAAAAGCAGATGCCACGCGGGAAACGCGCTGCAGGTCATTTCCCAGTACCATCAACCACTCGACTGCCACACTGTCCTCACAATGATGTGTCCTGTGTGGTTTGGCTTAAGGCCAGTTTCGGATAATTGACTACCTCTACCCCCTGCTCCACCTTTTCTCTCTGTCGGACTCACCAGGGAGGCATCAGGCAGATCCAGGCATAGTTAATGGGTTTGTACAGCCTGTTTTAAGCCCGACATTCTGATCATGGATGCCATGTACCCCATTACACTCATATCTGTTTACATGCACATGCTACATGGAGGTAGAGCAGAACTCTTTATGCTAATGGAATAAATATTTCTACACATCACGTCCTACAACAAGCCGCGTTTCAGCTTCGGCTTGTTTTTGAGACCAAAACACTATTCTCCAGGACGGCAACTGGCGATGAGCGAATTAGTCCGACTCCAACAAGCCAGCTTGAAAAGAGCTCGGTTTGAGAAAAACCTGCAGTCATAACATGGCGAATTAAGATTAAATGAAAGTAGCAGGTGCTAAACACTGCCACATTATACTCATTAGTGCCAATTGACTTGCTAATCTAGATGGTTTTAATTATTTACACAGGTATTGGCCGTGCCGTGGAAACCTACACTTCATTAGGTACACCTGTTCAACTGCTTGTTAACGCAAATATCTAAATCAGCCAATCAGATATCAGCAACTTGATGCATTTAGGTATATACACATGGTCAAGAAGATCTGCTGAAATCTAAACCGTGCATCACAATGGAGATGAAAGATCAATTAAGTGACTCTGAACATGGCATGGTTGGTCAGAGTATTTCAGAAACTGCTGATCCACTGGGATTTTCACACAGCGCCATCTGAGGCTCACAGAGAATGGTCCAAAAAAGAGAAAATATCCAGTGAGGGCAGTTCTCTGGGTAGAAATGCCCTATTGATGCCAGATGACAGCCAGACTGGTTCGAGCTGACAAAGGCAACAGTAACTCCAATAACCACTTCTTACAACCAAGGTAAGCAGAAGAGCATCTCTGAATGCACAACATGTCAAACCTTAAAGCAGATGGACTACAGCAGCAGAAGACCACACCAGGTGCCATCGCTGTCAGCTAATAACACAAAACAGAGTCCACAATTCACACAGGCTCACCATTATTAGATATTAAAACATTGGAAAAATGTTTCCTCACCAGGAAAAGCAAAGGGAAACTAAGAATTTTCAGCAACTGATAGTGAAAACAACTGATGCCTCACTCACCGAACTAGGACTTGAACCCTCAACTTTCTAGTCAAACGTCCAGTGATGACTGAGCCACCAAAGCCCTAACATTTCCATTCTAGCAACAGGCTAATGGCTCATTAACAAAAAAACCCCCCCTTTACGTGCGTGCTAAACCTGAGAGCCCGAGTTCTGTTTTTCTTGTATCGCTTCTGTATTGGACTCCAGATTTGGGTACCATTTCACATTGCTGCAAAATGGATAGCAACAGAGATTTTTGACTGTTCATTTGTGTGTGAGATTGCTGAACACCTCCTCCCTTTCTCAAATTCACAAGGTCCTATATTCATAATATACCAGCAGCATGCAGACACACTGGACACGCCACACAAAACGACACACACACACACACACACACACACACACACACACACACACACACACACAATACACACACACACACACACACACACACACACACACACAATACACAAAATCATTTTTTCCACAAAGGTTTTCATGGTAATAATTCTTAAAAACGTACCTGAACCGAAGCTCTTGCATTTCAGAACAGGACATGCCACTGAGCGTGTTCGTGTTTTCTTCAATAGCTTAGCAATTGTGGGTCAGAATTACAAACATACCCCTACTGCCCTTGCAGGTGGAGAGCACAAGGGAGTTTGTGCAAGATTGCTGCTTATAACAGTGCCAAACCTCTGACATCCTAACAGGAACTGGTTTTTGACAGCTGACTCTACCGGCCAAATAAACCTGGAAGAGAATTAGTTCTTACATGAGACATGAGGCTAGGAGAACCCACTAAACCTCTATTCAAAGGTGTATGGGGTACTTTAATCCCATATCCTGCCATTCAAACCACTCATCCGCAAAAGGAATGCCATCTTACCTCTACCTACACCCTCCACTTGGCTGCTATGTGAGTAACATGAGCTTTCTTTTTATCCAGTGGTTAATTATGTATAAAGAAGTCAAACCAGATACTGAAAGCAACGGTTCACATTCTTTTGCCATCACAAATATTTAACAGTCAATCATGTTCCTCAATAAATAAGTGATCAATTGTAATAGTCTTGCCACGTTGTACAATCTAGTGTTGTTACTTCTTAGTTAGAGCCACATATGAAGGCTTACGGCAGCTCGCAATAAATATGAAGCAACTCGGCCTGAAAATAGGACAAAGAAAATACCGTAGACCCACAAAATCCAACCAATAAGGTCAAGCAGGCGTCTTTAGTTCCCCATGAGGTTGGATGTGTTTTAGGTTGTGGCTTTAGAGGGAAGGCTTATACAGGGGCTGTACTGTAGGCTAAGCCCGAGTTAACCTTCACCAACGTGCTAATTACACCTTTAGTGGAGTCCAGAGTTTCATCAGTACGTCTAACCCCAGTAAGTGCTAGGGTTTTCTCTAAACACTGCTGTTGCGGGCGGCCGGTGGTGCAATGCGAAGGTCCCTAACACTACAGCTCTGCTACTCGCGTTCACTCAATCTCGCTCCAATTCAACCATGACCCTACTCAAGCCCAAGAAAAACAAACATGCACACAATGTACATCAAGCCTAGAATGACTCATTCAATTTCAGTGCCACCAGTCGAACTGTGGCCCCATATTCCGGCCAGGGCAAGTGCCGGTGCTGATTTAGTGCTTTAGCACTGGTTCAGCCTGCAGTGACGCAAATGCTGACTAAATACAGAGTACAAGCCTCGGTAAACATCAGTTCATCCCAGCGTCTCGCTCAATGACACGTTTGAACCACTGGAACATTGTCAGTGTGCAGCGAGGCATGACCAGACGTGATCTTCAGCTACGGGAGAAAAAATAGCTCTATGGACAGGCAAGCAAAAAGTCAGAGTGCAGCTTAATTTTCTGTCATATTCATTTAGAACTCGTTTACTTTGAATTGCAGTTCAATCAGTTTACCAACAAATGCAGCATAATGACCACGTTCCTTCTATACGCACGTTTCTGGGAATGGACTGGACTCTGGAAATAGCATGGGAAGGTAGCATTTTCGGGTCCAAATACTCCAAATCTATCATTATACACAACCTTGATGCCAACAAAATATTTGGAGAGCAAGCCAGAAGAAAGTCTTTCAGCCAACTACAAAAAGAGTTCAGATAAGCCATACGGTTTTGGCAACAAACACTCGAGGTACATTAGGCTATGAAGTGGAGATGCACCGACCGATAACTGACTCTGTTCCATTCACATTTACACTTGCACGGTGGCGACACAGACACTCTCACAGCACAGTGCTGTTACTAACTTTAATTCAGCATTCAGTCCGTGTGTGTACGGAGCTTTAAAGACGGCTCAGCCACTGGCCGGTTTGTTTATGTTCATCATGAGGAAACGTCAGATTTCAGTTGTGTTTCGAGTGCTACTTGGTGAATTAAATAGTCTCTCTGTATAGTGCAATACTAATGAGGGAGTAGGGATCTATTTCGGACACAGCTATATCTTCAGCTCTTCAGAGCATGCTGTTTGCAATACATGCATAGCAAAAATAAGCCATGGGGAGTTATTTAATAGAGTCTAAAGCAGCATCACCCCATCTGTGGAATTTGACAAAAGCAACAAAGGCAGAGGTTGAAGCTACAGCTAGCTAAGCTAAAACTTAGAATCGAAGTCGATAATGTTTATTATTATTTATTAAAAAGTGAATAAATAAATAAAATCAGCCAGGAAAATTGTAACCATGTGATTAAAAACTGATGCACCTCGTTTAACTTGTTCCCATTTTGTGGTCATTTGTTTTGACGGGAAGCACAGCAGTCTACAGTAACTACTAGCAGGTGGTGTCAGGAGTGCCACACAGTCATCACCAGCTACACATACGCACCACGTCATATTCTTTATAAAATAGCGTCGCATTGTTTTCTGATGAGTCACTTAAAAATAACCCCAGCAGACAGTTTCCTCTTCTCATTATTCCACACTAGCTTACATTGTCTTTATGCGAAAGTCATTTTCGAGCAATAATAACATTCTAATAATAAATACAAATCTGTACACCCACACTTGTTTTGTTTTTTGTTTTTCACACAATTATAATGATGATTGCGCCTCCAATAGCACTGTCACACAGAGTCCGTTCCACACTGGCCCTCGTAGTAAAAGGTGGGTAAAAATGTCAATGATTAATTCGCTTAAACTCATACAGACAAAGAGAGCAATCAAAATGACAACAATTCTGTTGCAGCCTTTCACCTCGGTGTAAATATAGGAGGTTACACAGGGACCAAATTCCCTTACCCATTCATCAAAACGGATAGACGGAGCTCCTGTGGCTCAGAGGTAAGAGCCAGACGCTGTCGGTAGTTCCCGAAGACCTGGGTGGGCGACGATAGATTGGCAGCCTGTCCTGTGAAATCCTGCGAGTCCAACACGTCTGTCTGAGGTAGCTGTAACAAGTTCCTATTCTTGGGCTCCTGGGTTAAGCAGGGCCCTATGGAATTTGTATTATTCCCACAGAGCTAGGAGCTTAAATTTGATCATGCGTAGATCTTCGCGACAGCTACTACTTCAACGATGGAGTGCATGTTGGTTGTTTTTGTAGATTTTCAAAATTCTGTGCATTTCCGTATTTATATCCCTCAATACCCATTCTCCGCATCACGGAAATCACAGGGCCTTAGCGAAGGCCATGCTCAAGGGTCCAAAAGTGGCAGCTACGTCAACCCTGTTCCTTCTGGTCAATAGTCCAGTACCTTCAAAGCTACCTCGTCTCCTGGCTAAAGCCCTCTGATGCCTGTTGTGACTGAAGAGTGGAGTGGACGCTGGAGGAGCTGCATAGATTTTTATTGAGGAGATTCTTTGCTCTGGAGCTCCAATCTCTTCCAACATTACAGAGGAAGACTCAAGAGTTGCATGGATTTCAGGTGCAAGACAGACTGCAGTGCCAAACTGCATACTGTGCATACTTTAAACTGGAGTCAGTTCTGGTCAAAACAATATTTAAACCAAACCATGTGCTTCTGCTATCAGACATTTAGTCAGCATAGTTCCAGATCTTGCAGATACTGGGGAAGCTGAACAAGAGGAAATGACATGCTGTGGAAACAACTCCCAGACAACAGCACACACACACAGCCTCACTACATACACTGTCGTGTACACACTACAGCGCTCTCATATTCCCCTCATCCTCCCTCCGCATTCAGCGGCTAAAGCCCTGCAATTACAGAAAATAGCAGCAGCCAGACCTCTCAGGACCGTGGCGAGAGCCAGAGAGGCCAAATGTCACCCTGCAGAGTCGAGAGGGTGGAACCGGACCCATTTCGAGTGCTCGAAAATTGATAGCTGTCAAATGGACACCCACAGAAGTAGCATTCGAAGCAGTGTTCCCAGCTGCTACTTTCACATGGAGCAGCAAGAATCCTGCTGCATTCAGCTGTGATTAAACCTGCAGGAACGACAGGCTCAAAGTGCAGCGTCTAAAGTTTGGATGCAAAGACACCCAGCCACAAACACATTAACACAGCACATAGACGGCCAGCTATGAAAAGGTTGCACACACTCAGCATCCAGTACATCCACTTCCTAAGTGTGATACCATCAGAGCAGACTGTATTTGCTTCGAAAGTAATTTGAATGGTCTAATATTTACCTGCTGAATTTTAGTCATTTTAAAACTTCTTTAACCTGCAAGTCTTCGTGCGATTGGGTACAAACGTGTGTGGGTTCGTGTGCTTACAGTACAAACTGTCTACAATTATTTATTGAAACACGCATCAGTAGCAGCATCCATACTGACAGCCGGGATGACGCTTTGCTACTGACACGCCCCAACTCGGAAAGTCAGGGCTCATCGAGAAAGGTTCCCCACTAATAAATATGACATTGCAGTGGCGTTCATGTGCGCTCATCTTGTAAATGCGATACTTCCAGCACCACTTGAAGGCAGCATAAGAATACGTGGATGTGAACTGTTTTAAAATAAATGTTGTTTCCTGCAGCCACAAAAGGGCACTTCAACAACAAGCGTTATCATCATCATCATCAGTGCAATTACAAGTTGAATTACTCGATTGTCCGAATATAAGAAAAGCAGAGTTATTCGATTGCTAGAGTTGAGTATCGTTTGTATTTTATCAATTACGATTCCGGGTTTCAATTCCAAAATGTTGCAAAACTGTGCCAAATCGTTTGGTAATTAAAAAACAAAAAACAAAACAACCTTTGTTTTGGATATTTCAACTTCAAAAGTAATCATTTTTTCATTAAGCATTTTCTTCCCATTTAGGCCTACTGGATCACAAACGTGATCTAAAAAGAAAGTACCGTATTTTTCGGACCATAAGGCGCACTTAAAATCCTTTAACTTTCTCAAAAATTGACAGTGCGCCTTAAAATGCGGTGTGTCTAATGTATGAATTAATTCTGGTTGTGCTTTCTGACCTAGAACCGATTGTAGATGGTACACGGCGCTCATAAATCTGTCAAAATGTTTTAGCACGGCCTTGGTAAGTTACGAAGCTTACGGCAACCGTAGTGCGCAGCATCACGGAGTAATACGGTATGTGCTTCAGCATTAGGGTACGTGCATTCATTCATTTATTTCTGAAGCGGATTTCAAACACAACGCTATCAGTCACGCAGTACAACATGGACATAGAGCTTCTGAGGGAACTTAAGAATTTTGTTTCATTTAATGCGTCTTATAACCCGGTGCGCTTTATGTATGGAAATATACCCGTTAGCAGCCGATCGTTGATATTGCGTCTTATAACCCGGTGCGCTTTATGGTCCGAAAAACACGGTAATCATTTTACATTATGAGGTTTTCTTACTTATGTAAACCCATTACAAGTAAAAATCTTTACATTTTATTTGAAATATCACTAAGACTTTAGTTTAGATAAATTAGTTTCATTCTTAATTTATCATTTATGCCGCCCAAGGAGGAGGAGTCCCTTTTTGAGTATTGGTCCTCCCAAGATTTCTTCCTCATAACACTTGGGGAGTGTTTCCTTGCCACTGTCGCCCTAGACTTGCTCAACTTGGGATCGGACGTAGATGTTAGGCGATCATCTAAAATTGTAAGTTCCTTTGAGAGAACGCTCCACTGTAAAAAGCGCTATAGAAATAAATCTGACTTGACTTAACATGGCTTAATGTACTAAAGCAATGACCTAGGAACCCCAAACGTCTCTCAACTGCTACTAGTCATAAGTAGTCTACTGCTGAAATGATGAACATGTGGTTAAGCTTTTTATAATGGGTTTACATAGTAAGAAAAGAGCATAATGTAAAACGATTACTATCCTTTTGGATCATGTTATTCAACTGAAAGAAGTTTTATTTTCCTAGAGTCACTGTTAGTACATTAAACCACGTTAAGCTTTGTTCATGTTAAGCGTTTTAAAGGCAGGGAGACTGTAGTCGGTCCAACCCAGTATACTGCTGTAGCTCAGCATCATGCTGGTGCCTTAGGTGTTTAGCAAACTCCTAACAGCTCAACTTTCCACACGCGTATTGCATTTAGCTTTTCCTTTTTCTCTCTCAAGTGGAGACAAACACATCTTGCCCTAATGCTCTTGTGGGGTGTATCAAAGCAAAACTACATAAAGCCGTGTATTTGAAGGACAAAATGCATCAGCAAGGACCAATAAATCGAATCAATTCTGTTGTTTTTTGGGCACCCGGTTCTTGGAATTTTGGAATCAGTTCCAAACCGGACCTGGGTTTGATACTCAAACCTATCAACTGCTCACAGAACCCTGACTGGGCATTGATAGCATGGGTTAAATTCTTGCTCAAAGTTTTGAAAACTCTCACCGTCTACTTTCATGATCTTTGTTGAAGCTGGGAGCTCCCGTGCCGGAGCTGGGGTGTGGAAAGCCTTTGGTAGAAGATGTTTCAGAATCAGAGGGACTCTCGCTAGACAGCATGTGGACTCCAAAAAGTGGACGAGATCAAATGATAACACAGCACTTTTCAAATACCTTGGTCTCGCCTGGACAGAAGTATGCTCCTCTGTTCCTGCTATAGTTCTTACAGTGTGAGCCATTAAGGCATAGGAGTGGATGAAGCATGTCTGTGCTTTGATGAAGCATTCCTGATCAAAATTACAGATGACTAGAAATTCTAATGGAGATTTCCTGCATTCGCAAGTACACCTTTCTCACAGAATGTGACAAATATTCACATATCAATTTTGACAACCTTAGTGCAAACCGAGGGAAAATAATGTCCTTGAGAACTGCATATTTCTTGACTGCGCTAGTGTGTGTGTGTCTTCATGACTCAGTTCTGTACAGAATCCCAAATCCAACGCGCTCTCCTCTGATATTTTTCTTCTGTATTACCAATTAATGACAGTCTGTTATTCTCACAGGGGCACCCCCCAACACACAAACACTTGTTAGTATGAGGAAAACAGATTAGATTAAATGTGAACCTTGTACGCGCTCAACCAGAACTACATTATTGATCAGACCACAGGGTGATGAAGAATACATGGGGCAGCAGTATAGCCAAATCCAGCAGTGTTAGAGTGTGAGAGTGTGTGTTTATAGTACATCACTCAACAATCCATAAATTTGGAGTCTGGTTTCTCTGGCTCCATTTAAAGCTTGAACTTCTGACCACAGGGGGGATGAAGTGTGTATAATGTATAAACAGAATCCATCGCTAAACAAGGCCATGTGACTAAAACACAGCGGGGGAGACGGAGAGAGAGCGAGAGAAAGGAGAGATTTGTATAAGAATATTTATGAGGTCCTTCCACTGAGTGTTACTGTATGTTAATAATATGAACCCAGTGATTCCCAATGTGGGGGTCGCACCCCCTGGGGGGGGCACACCAAGGCAAATTAATGAGGCGTATCACTGAAAAGATATGAGGGTTAAAGGTGTGATTTCTGAGCAAATATTCAGGTTCTAGTAGCTGGTTGAATGATGTTGCACAGTAAAAAGTTTTGTAAGACTTTGATTTTCTATCTGTCTACGAATTACAAATGACAGCACACAGAAACAACTGCTAAAGACAGACAGCAGGAGCTGTTCGCTTCTACCTAGATATATTCTCTCACTAGCTTTAGCCACAAAATATCAACCAAACTCTACTTCCTAACAGCCCTGATAAGAGCCTTTTCCAGTTAGTGCCAGTACAACTCCCTCTTTCACACAGCATACACCAACCAAGATGGTAAGTCATACAGCACTACTGTAAGCCACTGAATGCAGTAAAAACACTTCTGCTAAACCTGGGAATAAATGGAACAACAACATTTGACCAAAACAGAATCTGTCACGTGGAGCTAGATCTGCAATTCCTGAAGGAACTACAACAGTGCTTGAAATGTGGCACATAGAAAGAATGTGGGTGTGTCCACCCAGTACTTCTGTCCACATGTGGGTGTGTCCCCCAATACCTTTGGCTACATGTAGGTTCTGTCCCAGTACTTTTGGCTACATGTGGATCTGTGTCCCAATTCTTCTGGCTACATGTGGGCGTGTCTCCCAGTACTTTTGTCCACGTGGGCGTGTGTCCCAATTCTTTTGGCTACATGTAGCCAAAAGTACTGGGACAGAACCTACATGTGGGTTTGTGTCCCAGTACTTTTGGCCACATGTGGGTCTGTGTCCCAATACTTTTGACTACGTGTGTTTGCGTCCCTGTACTTTTGTCCACATGTGGGTGTGTCCCCCAATTCTTTTGGCTACATGTTGGTTTGTGTCCCAGTAGTTTTGTCCACATGTGGGTCTGTGTCCCAATTGTTTTGGCTACATGTAGGTTTGGTCCCAGTACTTTTATCCACATGTGGGGGTGTGTCCCAATACCTTTGGCTACATGTAGGTTTGGTCCCAGTACTTTTATCCACATGTGGGGGTGTGTCCCAATACCTTTGGCTACATGTAGGTTTTTTCCCAGTACTTTTGGCCATATGTGGATTTATGTTACAAGACTTTTATCCACATGTGTGTCTGTGTCCCAGTATTTTTGGCCACGTGGGTGTGTGTCCCAATAATTTGTCCACATGTGCTTTGCGTTCCAATGCTTTTGGCCACATGTGTATGAGTGTATTGTGTTCATGTCTGTGTGTGGCAGAAGTAACAGGTCACCGAGTCTCACCGACATTATCAATTTCAGTTCAAATTTGAATTCTCAGTTGAAATTTGCATCTGAACATTCAGTCAGTGCATTTCTATGTGGGATGTTTACATCTTTAAACTTAACGTTAATAAAAATGATCAATCGGTTCAACTCCAGAAAGAGATAGCACACCACACAGCGTGATCACCTACACAACCCTGTATAATAACTCCACTGGGATGAGGATTTGTCCCTTTATTTTTTGTTCAATACGAAGTTGCAGTTTTGTACTGAACTGCAATGTTTAAAATAAATTCCAGTATGATCTGGAGGGAGGCTCGGAAATATTCTCATCTACAAAAGGGGGCACTGCAGTAAAAGTCCGGGAACCACGTCCTCATCCTAACCCTATAAACCTTAATCTACTCCTAATCCCTAATTTCACTCTTAAACCCTAATCCATTAGCCTACTTGTGAACCTTTGCCATACCTCCAAAACCTATCCCTTAACCTAAACCCATTCAGTCCTCATGAAGACAGATATATGCTCTCGCTCTCTCTCAGCTCATGTTGATAGGAGTTGAGAGTTTTATCAGAGCGGAATGCATGATAAGGCTGAACATGGTCCAGTGTCTGGACACAGCTTGAGCGCCAACCAACTACACACCAGGGGCTGTTTACAAACGTCTTCCTCTTATCACCTGCCATGATATCGCACTGGTAATGACAGGTTCCGAAATGTGCCACTGCTGCTGATAGCATATCCTGCAGAAGCATTAGTCAGACCAGTGCTTAACTTCAGTATTATTAGGAGATCATGTTAAAGCGAGTAAGGCTCCTATTGTGGTTTGGAAGTAAAGCAGGTCCTGTGCCACTAACGATCTCCCATAAGCTCCGGCATCCTTAACGTACTGGCTTCTGTTCTGATCGTGATGCATCTGAGCAGGACAGAAGCAAACCAAATATATCTACTCACGGGAAATAAAGAGAAGCTGCTGCTGAATTTATCAGCTTGCATCCAGGCAGTGAGTCAGCAGCAGTTTTGTTAGCGGACTCGCATTAAGGAAACAGGATACGTACGCGCGTTGACTAACGGCTGCATCCATGTATTGAGAATAATGATGGGCGTAGCGAGCGAGTTCTGTAAATAAAACCAAAAAGTTTAGGCGTTCTGAATATCAGAAAAACAACGTTCTTATACACAAGTTATTCGTCTTTAAGTGCATTTCATCAGCTGCTTATCAGGCCCTGAGCCAGACAGCCAACGACAGAACTTGAGCTTGATTTATGTTTCTGCCAAAAGGTTTTCCGACCGAGTTCACACCAGGACTCGACGTTGCTGCGGGTTTTCTTCTTGTGGATGTAGCGAGAGGTTCTTGTTGTCACTTGTGGCTGCGCTCAGAGGCCAAAACGTACACGGAGTACTGCATAATTACTGCATATGGCTGGAACGTTTGTTTATTTAACCCAAAGACTGTCAGCAGGTCCGCAGATAAGTCTTTCCTTCAGGTAAACACGTCAAACGCTGAACAAACGAACGTTACCATAGTCTCAGAAGTTTAGATCCTGTGCTCACGGGGTTTGTATTTAAAGAACATGAATTCAGACACAATCCAAAAACCTTTAGTACAGTACAACACAGTAAGTTGTATCCTTCTGTTGTAACAGATTTGAAACACTTACTGAAAACAAAACGAAAGGAACGTTACCACCTCTTCCTTCAAGACAGTGATTCTCTTTTCTGTCAGCAGGTGTCGCAAGTGTTCACTCGTACTAGTTTTAAGTCATTCAGACACAAATTAGATGTACTATACACAACACCTTTTTAATTCCTACTATAATTAAGACCTCAGCCATTACATGGACGTTAAACGGAGCGTACCTGTACGAGGTTATTAGCCGTCCACAAACAAGGTGAGCGAGTCAATAAAACAAAAGGTGAAAACGTTTTTTGTACGTCCAGACAAAACCCCTTCACACTTCAGTTGATAAACTATACTTCGTTTCCCAAAGCTGTGGAGAAACAGGTTAAACATTTAGTTAGCTAAAGTTAACACAAAAACCCTGATCTAAAGACATGAAATATACAGTTTGCGAAACACCAAGTGCCATACAGTACAGTAGAGAAGGAAGCTCTGGCCTTGCTGTTGGCTCTACAGCACTTTGAGGTATATACTGGCAGTACTATAGCACCTACAGTGGTTTATACCAACCACAACCCTCTTGTTTTCTTGACCCGAATGAAAAATGCAAAGCAGCAGCTCGTGTTTGACTCTCATTGTCCAAAGGTTTGGTCTCAAAATAGTTCACAAGAAGGATTCAGAAAATTTGGTTGCTGGTTACAACCCTTTTGTACGTGTCGTACGTGTTGGTCTCCCTCGGTTAGTGTGCCGGCTGTCACACGAGTGGCGTCAGCGGACCTAAGCGTCAGAGGTTACTGAAATTGCCTTGTGATGCTCTTGCTGTTTGAACAGGTTTGGCGCGAGCGTTCAGGAGCTTCGTGCTCAGCCTCCTTCGGCTCCTGGCTTGTTTAACAATTTCTGGGAGTGTGCATTTTGGTTACCGAACTGTGCTCTGGTTTTTGGTTTATGCTTCACCCTTGTCAGATTTTAGCTGATGGCTGTCTGTGTGTTCAGTGATAGGATCTGTGGTCTGTTTTCCCCATTTACCCTTCCCTTTAAATCTGCCGTTCCAACCCTAGACTGGGATGTGACACCTTGAGGTCCATCAGAATGTTGGCCACCAAACAGAAAAAAAGGGTGTGTGGCAGGCTGGGCCATAGAGTGGAGACGACTGCAGATAGTGAACAAACAGCGGTTTGAACTCGGCACAGACTCAAAGTGTTTTGCTTTGGCCAGGCTGAGGGTTTAAATAGCAAAGGATGTTATGAAGGAAATTTCAGGAAAGGTAAGAGAAATCTATAATCTAGCGACTGGGATCATGGGCAATGTAGAGTTTGGGATGGAAACAGGGCAGCAGAAAAAAAAAAAAAAAAAAAAAAAGAGGAAACTCTTAAATACTCTGTTCACATGACCACAGAGATGGTAGCGTCCTAAATGGCACCAACAGAATCCAACCTGCCTTGCGCCAACACTCCAGGTTGGTAATGTTGGTGTAATAGTGTGAGGAACGTTTTGTTGCCAACTATGTGCATCCCTTCAAGACCACAACTCACCCATCCAGCATGACGATGCACGAGTTATGAAGCAAAAGTCGACTCAAACCGACTTCAGTGTTCTTCACTGGCATTCCCAGACACTAGATCTGAATCCTGTTTGGATGTAGTACAGTAGATTCATGACTCTACTAAAAAAAAAAATATTACTATGGAGCTTTGGTGGTGTGACTTCACCAAATCGCCAACTCTTCTAAAACACCTACGCAACCACTGTACACCTGTTCGGATGGAAGCAGAAACCACACTTAAGGTTTCTAGAATACGAATCCCTAAATCAATAGGCTCAGCATACAACAACCTACAACCGTGTGTCTACATTTTCATTAACAAAATATGGACCTACGCTGATCAAAGTGGCATCAAGATTTTAAACACACCCGAGGGAAGTACCAAACCGATTTGTGATGCATCAGCAACCCCAAAAACAAAAGTGAGACCTCTTTTCCTTTAAAGTCCTACGTTGCTGGAAGAGCAACCTGGAATTTTCCATTTTAAAGGCACATACAGTAACTCCCAGATGAATAATTAGCATTACAATAGTCTGGAATTTACTGGCATCTACTCACACCACTGATTAGGCGAGAGGAAATCCACCACAGCCTTACGCATACAGTGAGTCAGTGATCAGGAAGAGGGACAGAGCATAAATGAAAGTGTCATGTTAAGTAAGCAGTTAGTAAAGTCAACATCATGATCGGGAAGAATCCCCAAACATGATGGATTTGACTGCAGACTGTGACCTGAAGGTCCAGTTCAAATTGCACCTCTTCCAAGCTGCCACTGTTGGGCCCTTGAGCAAGGTTCTTAATGTAAAATTGTTCGGGTTGTATGAGTTGCAGGTCCCTCTGGATCATCTGCTAAATGACTCAGTGATTTGTGTTTGCTTGCATACATTCTCACGATACAAATTAACGTCATTCTGCCATGCCCATTTCTTTGGTTTGCATCCTTGGTTTCCTTAAACTTCGCTTCTAAGCTTTTCATTTCATAAGCCCTAATATGAAAGTGGCTCAGATTTGTATGTCCACACAGCTCTGAGAAAAAAAAAAAAAAAAAATCAGATTTGGGCCACTTCAACCAGGTAATGTGAACATGGCCTTACATTTTTACTTTGACTTCATTTTCATTGCAGATGGTATGAACCCAAGATATTTCATGTTTTTTCCCTGGTCAGCCTCATTTCATTTGTTAATAAGCATCCATGGCCTGCACCACACTCCACAAACTGTAGGTGCTTCAGAAGAGGTGGAAGTTTGGTAAAGTCACTCTGAAGCCAAAGCGTCTGGACTTATCACCAAACCCTCAGTGATTGGTTAGTAAAGTCATGAACAGATTTGGGTGATTCCTGAAGTACAGCCCATCCCTATTTCATTCTAATACCCAATATTAGATGTAATGTGAGTGTCCGCAAACATTTGACTATAGAGTGCATCTGAACTTCAGATAGGACAATCTAGTACATATTAGCAACTGTCCCAAATAAGTCATGGTCACCATGGTCACTAAACAGATTAGAGCAGCTCTTCAGAGTTCTGGAATATTCTGTAATCTGACCCGAAGTTTTTCCTCAGGGGTTCATAAACTTTTTCTTGGTAGGAATGAGAAGGCCGTGTGCTACAAGAAAGCAAAATGTGCTGAATTAATATCAAGGTAAGACGAGAACGCGCCAACAAAGACAAGGAGTCCAGAATCTCAGGAAAACACACACAGACACAAAAATGAATTATCCTGTTCATTCTGATAAACAAGACAAACTTGGCTGGGGCTCATATACAGTGGTGTGAAAAAGTGTTTGCCCCCTTCCTGATTTCCTTTTTTTTTTATTTTGCATGTTTATCACACTTAACCAATTTGAGCAATTTAAATATTAGTCAAAGACAACACAAGGAAACAAAATGCAGTTTTTAAAATGGTGTTTATTATTAAGCGAAAAAAAAAAAAATCCAAACCTACATGGCCCTGTGTGAAAAAGTGATTGCCCATGAACCTAATAACTGGTTGGGCCACCCTTAGCAGCAACAACTGCAATCAAGCGTTTGGATAACTTGCAATGAGTCTTTTACAGCGTTGTGGAGGAATTTGCACCACTCATCTGTGCAGAATTGTTGTACTTCAGCCACATTAGAGGGTTTTCTAGCATGAACGGCCTTTTTAAGGTCATGCCACAGCATCTCAAAAGGATTTTGGACTTTGACTAGGCCACTCCAAAGTCTTCATTTTGTTTTTCTTCAGCCATTCAGAGGTGGACTTGCTGCTTTGTTTTAGATCATTGTCCTGCTGCAGAACCCAAGATTGTTTCAGCTTGAGGTCACGAACAGATGGCCGGACATTCTCCTTCAGAATTTTTTGTTAGACAGCAGAATTCATAGTTCCATTTATCACAGCAAGTCTTCCAGGTCCTGAAGCAGCAAAACAGCCCCAGACCATCACACTACCACCACCATATTTTACTGTTGCTATAATGTTCTGTTTCTGAAATGCTGTTTACTTTTACACCAGATGTAATGGGACACACACCTTCCAAAGAGTTCTACTTTTGTCTCGTCAGTCCACAGAATGTTTTCCCAAAAGTCTTGGGGATCATCAAGATGTGTTCTGGAAAAACTGAGACCAGCTTTAATTTCCGTTTTGCTCAGCAGTGGTTTTCGTCTTAGAACTCTGCCATGTAGGCCATTTTTGTCCAGCCTCTTTCTTATTGTGGAGGCATGAACACTGACCTTAGCTAAGGCAAGTGAGGCCGGAAGTTCTTTGGATGTTGTTGTGGGGTCTTTTGTGACCTCTTGGTTGAGTCGGCGCTGCGCTCTTGGGGAAATTTTGGTCGGCCGGTCACTCCTGGGAAGGTTCACCACTGTTCCATGTGCCATGGATAATGGCTCTCACTGTGGTTCTCTGGAGTCCCAAAGCTTTAGAAATGGCTTTATAAACCTTTCCAGACTGATAGATCTCAATTACTTTTTCTCAATTGTTCCTGAATTTCTTTGGATCTCGGCATGATGTGAAGCTTTTAAGGATCCTTTGGGTGTACTTCACTTTGTCAGGCAGGTCCTATTTAAGTGATGTCCTGATTGAGAACAGGTGTGGCAATAATCAGGACTGGGTGTGGCTAGAGACAGTGACTTCAAGTGTGATAAACCATAGTTATGTTTTAACAAGGGGGGGACAATCACTTTCAAACAGGGCCATGTAGGTTTGGGTTTTTTTCTCCCTTAAGAAACACCTTTGAGAAATGTTTAAACTGGTTTGATGTTCCGAAACACTTAGGTGTGATAAATATGGAGAAAAAAAATAGGAAATTAGGAAGGGGGCAAACACTTTCACGCCACTGTATCCCCAGTGCCCCCCACACCCCTTTAAAGCTGAGAAAGTTAGAAGAATACAATGCACGGCAGCACAAACACATCCTACCCTGGAAATCCCAGAAATGGGTCCCAGTCCTAACAGCAGCACACACCTTCACTCAGCCTTTCCTCCTTTACCTCATATTTCTTTTAAATATAAACCCAGAGCTAAATTTTAAACCTACTCCACAACCTCCCATTTTGCTGAATGTTTTTAGCACTGCTGTGCCATATCTTATTAGTAACACACACATTCTCCCATTAATTCCCATGACCAGTTCATCTTGGCCCTGGTTCTGATCCAACAAAGTTCATTTTTTTCCGTCTGCCCATTCCTCCCACATCCAACACGTCAACTGCAAGAACTAGCTTGCCATCAACTTAAACCCCAGTCTTTGACAAGCGCGGCCATATTGAGATATTAAAACATCTTCCGCTCGGAGCGGCTGCAGTGTTTTGGTTTATCGGTGTTTGGGTACGGTATCTTACTGAATTCCTGCGTAATCTCTAGTTATGCAAACCGTTGCACCACAGATGGTTTATTAATTACAGAAAATTGTTTCTGGCAGAGCTTGAAGGTCAATGTCAATATAAAGTCGCTACGTTAATATTTAGCCAGAAGGGAAATTCCCAAAGCATTCAAAAGCACAATTTCATTCAACCTTTAGTAACACTGACGCAATAAGAATTTAATTAAGCACATGCCCCTAATATCCATTTGACACAAAGAACCTTCATTAGCAATTCTTTTTAGGAGTCTTCTGAAAATATCAGCCGCCACTGGAACGGCGTACAGAGTTTATTTCACCCAGTCGACGAATTCACACGAACTTGTATGGAAAGATGGAATGGATTTGCATAATGGCTTACAAGCATTTTATTATAATGATATGAAATGCAGCAAAGCTATTCAGTCAGTGGGTTTACATGCACTTCATAATAAAACCAGATTTCTGCAGTTATCGGATTATTCAAGCGGTCGTGTAAGCAGCACACACCGATTTTTTTTTTCTTTGAAATCTGCTGGATGGCCTGGATTTTACCTCAGTAATCGGATTTCTCAGTGCATGTATCCCCTTACTCTGATTTCAAACGCTTTTCTCAGTCTGCACATGCACGCAAACGGAACCAGACAGAGTGCAGAGCTGTCCCAGAAGTAGCTAGACCTGGTTGCTCGTTTCTCTTGTAGGATCTGGCAACCCTGCAATCAAACATTTGGGGTTAGAATCTGAAACGCTGTATATGCTTGAGGAAATGAAGAATTTAACTATTAAAGTACGAAGTTTAAGGCACACATTTGTGAGATTATTGGCCGGTTTCAAAGTAGAAATCCAGCCCTGTGGCATTCAGCCACGCCCTCAAATTCATCAGAGATACAGGTGAAAACACGAGTGATTTATGAGTGACAAACTGATACATTTGCTTGACGGAAGCTAAAAATCTATGGGAAGATCTATGGGAAGGATGTCCCCGCATGGAGGAACATGCTACTTCTGCCATATTAAATACAATCGGTACAGTCACCTCGACTGGCTAATGGAGTACAGCTGCATATTATCATCATCATCATCATCATCATCATCATTATTGGGTTTTTTTGTTTGTTTGTTTTCCAGGAATTCACAAAGTGTAGCCATGCACATATCCTCGACGGGACCCAATACATCGCAGGGTAAGGCAGGGGTCGCTGTTACAGTGCTGGGTCATGATCCTCCCATCAACGCCTGCATGTCGCCTGGCTGGAAGGCACCACCGGGACTCAAACGCATAGTCACCCAACCACATCGCATTTCTGTATGAACTTGCATAGCTTAATTTCCAGCCCTATAAACTTCTATGGGCTGACACTTATCATTCGAATTGTAGCCTAACGTTTAACAGGAGAGCTCTGCAGCAGCTGTGCCGTGGTTAGCGATTTAATGGAACCGCACACTGCGGACCTGCACGGAAATAACAGCACGCCAGAAGCAAGCCATTACCTGAAAATCTCCACAAAAACCCACCAAGCACTAAATAATTAATGCAGCCTCTGCTTTTCCTTCCCACACTTAACTTCCATTGTGTTGGGATATGAAATGTGGCTGCGTTAATAAAACGCTGCCTGATGAGGATTATTTTACGCGGTCTCAGCGCGTCGTTTGAGATAACAGGTTCGCTTAGATGAAGAAAAACACCATCAAAGCACTCCGAGGACACAACCCTGCTGCGCTCGCATCACAAAAGCTTCGCTTCATCAGAAGCAACTGACGGCGTTTGTCTGCGGCTCTCCTGCAGGAAACGCACGTTTGAGGTTGTGACGGCTCGCGAGAGAGAGAGACGGCTTTCTAAGATGTGCACAGAACATCAGGACTTCAGCTATTGCTGCACGACAAAAAGGCAGGTGACATTCGATTGAACGGAGGATTCAAACTTATTCACAGAGTGATTTCAGGTTCAGGAAAAACAAACAGTGCTGCGGTGTTCGGAGCCAGCTGCTAAAGGCGCCAGTTCCTGAGGGCCTGGGTTTATGACGTGAAGTTCGGGTGGTGCGTTTAACTGAACATATTCATATTCCTAGTCTGGCCCATTCTCTGTAAACCCTAGAGATGGCGCTGTGTGTGAAAATCCCATGAGATCAGCGGTTTCTTAAATACTCCGACCAACAAGCATGCCACGTTCAGAGTTACTTAAGCTGCCTTTCTTCCCATTCTGATGCACTTCAGCAGCTCGTCTAAATGCATCAGGTTGCTGCCATGTGATTGGCTGATTATTTACCTGGAGCAGTTGAACAGGTGTACCTATTAAAGTGAGTGTATATGGATCGAGCGAGTCGGTCGCCATGGCGACAGGCTAGCAAACTGCTGCCATTCCAATTAATTATTACTACAACAAACATTATTATTTACCAGACGCCCTTACTAGAATGACTTAAGGTACAATCCAAGCAACTGCAAGTTAAGAGCCCAACAGCGGTAGCTTGGCAGTTCGGGCGTTCGAACCCTGGACCTTCTGGTCACTAGTCCAGTACCTTAAACGCAGCACCATCTCAGTCCCCTGCTATAACAACAGCAACACTCAAAGCTGTGGCTTCCATCCGATTCAAAAACACTTAAGTAAACCAGGTCACGATATGAGAATTTGAACTAAAGGGAATTGGAGCAAAGTGATACGAGTGACACTTCTCTGTCTACGCAAAATGAGGAACTCGTCTCGAACACTTCGGCAATTTAGACGTGGTTTGAATTCAAAAAGAAGAACCTGCATCCGCCTTTGTCAAAGGGTCACATCTGGTGGCTCAGACCAAGAGCGAGATATAGAAACACCAGAGAAATCCGACGTGTCTGAACACGACTACGCCAAGAGAAGCAAAACCTGAAGGCACGTCACCAGAGCAGTTTCTGTGCACATGGTTTACGTGCAGACTGCTTAAATAAGGCTTAGCTTAAGTACACGTTTTAAACGGCGCAGCAGCACTCCATACATACATGGAAGGTCTAAAGGTCTGTGTGGACCAACGGAACTCTGACATTTACAAAATTGTGCGGACGTCCTTATAAATCCAGTGCGATTTATAGCTGCATCAACCCTACAAACCATGCAAATGAGGTGTAAGGATCTTGCTCAAGAATCCAAAAATGGCAGCATGGCACATTCAGTAATCGGTTGCAAGACCAGTCCGATAACAGTACAGGTACTAACATCCATCAGACAGCTCCTAATCACACAGACTTCTCTGGTCTGATTTTGTTGATTTATTTAACGTGGCATCAGCATCAGTTGCCATGTTCAGCAACACACAAAGTCACATCTATGCACAAGGTTCCTCAAGACAAGTCGCATGTATATGCATGCAGGACTGTGGGAGGAAACCGGAGTACCCGGAGTAAACCGACGCAGACACGAGGAGGACATGCAGACTCCACACAGAAATTACCCAGGTCGCTCCACCCTGGGATTGAACCCAGGACCTTCTTGCCGTGAGGCGGCGATGCTACCCACCGAGCCACCTTGCCGCCCTCTCTGGTCTGATAAGGTTAATATAAGGGGTGTCATGATGCATCAGGACACAATGCAAAAATGTGACGATGGGCATCATGTGTTCTGTTTATTATGCCATCTAATGCAACTGCATTTATGAACACCAGAGGGTGCAGTCCTACGTCATGCTCCAGACGCACATCTTCCATTCTCGGTGAGCTTGGTTGTGTACTTTATTTTCACTTTAAGACAGCATTTCCAAGCAACTATGGGTTAAGGGCCTTGCTTAAGGACCCAACAGTGGCAGAGGTAGGATCTGAACCAAGGACCTTCTGTGTCCATAGTCCAGTACCTTAACGGCTAAGCTACCACTGTCATTTAGTCACTTAAATTTGCAAAACTTACAATAGCACACTGCTGGAGAAACATTACTTAAAACTCATTTGCAGGGAAGAAGAGACTCCTTTTTGTTTAATTTTTTTCTAGAAGAAAAGAACATTTCATTGTTATTCTTCAGGGAGGAATAAAAGGAACGTTTTCACTCAGTAGCTTAAGACATGGTGAAGCTACAACAGAACAGTTTGTTTACCATTTAAACCTCAGTTTCTAGCAGTGGCGTGCAGTCAGGCCCTTCTAACCCTTCATGGCTAACAAACAGGTGTATGGAAAATATTCTATAAATGTTTATTTCATGAATAAAGTCAAATCAAAAACGTCAACCAATTCAAAACGCTACTCTGCTTTTTCTTGGTTGCTATATCGTGCATATTTGACACTGTGGTACTACCCACTCAAAAGACTGCTCATTAGAATTGCTCGTGTGCGCTGGGTGCCCCTTCTGATAATAGTTTGAAGGGTTCAGTAATGGGAGTCGATTAAACAGGCAAGATATCGGACCAATCAGATTTATGATTTTTCCTTACAGGGGCTGGCCCATAGCGGTCTACTCCTTCTCAGTATACTGAAGAAGGTGCTACGTAGTCATCATAAATAACCAAACGGCACTGTCCACGTGCATGCTAATTTGGCTAAATAACAACAAACGACAACTTGCAATAATTCAGTAAGCAATAACTGCAATAATTCTTCGGCAAAGAAGCGAAGGATGGACTTCCAGTATTCTCCCAGTCTCTCTCTGTTAAAGGGGGTTAGTGGTTTGAATAATGAATGAGTGAATTGAAATACCCCACATCTCGGTGAGAATTCGGATAGTAAGTGTTGAAAGCACCCCAGTGACAATCCGAGGTAGACTGGCAGGAATTTACAGGGTCGACACAAATACCGTGCCATGAAATAAATCAGCTGGACCCATGTGTAAAAACAAGAAGCACTAAAGTCAGTCAGCAAATTGAAAGAGGGAAAAAATAAATAAATAAAAAATAAAAAAAAGGAGAGACGTCTCTTCGAAGGCGCCGTTTGTATAAAACTCAATAAATGGACGTCAGTTCTGTAATGAAGGATCGTTTATAAATGAATCATCCATGAATCACTCTGAAGAAACTCTTAAAACTTCTGCCAAAACAACCACCAAGCAAATCAGAGCCTTGTCAAAAGCCCTCGATTACCAAAACAACAAAAGTGAACTCAAACGAGAGCTACATTTGCATTTTAAGTGTTTTCTTCTTCACAGAGGAAAGTTTTTCACAGCTTAATGTACCAAAAAAAAAAAAAAAAAATTACCAAATCTCTTATTCACAAACCGTGTCAGAAACACTAAGAACAGTCAACAGCACAAACAGCACATTACATTACAGTTACAGAAACACACTAAATGTAACGGACACACAACAATGACCTGGAAACAGCAAACCATCAAACGATCCTATAACTTTTAACAAATGAAGCTACGTGACGCGCTTCCATGGAGAAGTGTTTTGACAGTAGTCTGTTAATGACAATGGCAGTATCAGGAACGTGTGTAAAACTCACAGCTGGGGTTCAGACCAGCAATGCACCCACCTCCCTCAGCCAGGGGTCAATGAGTGGTTTATACGCACTTAATCCAATAACTGCAGAAAATAAGACTTTGTCAGTAATTGGACCCACGAGTTTCTATGCACTTGGGTAAACTGGCAGTAATCGGATTTCTACTTTGCAACCAGCCAATAATCTCACAGAAATGTGTTACAAACTTCAAACTGTAATATTAAATAATCTAATTCTTCGTTTGAGTATATCCTGCGTTTCAAAGTCTCCAAAGTGTCTTCACAAAGTGTCGCATTTAACTCCAGGGTTGCCAGATCCCACGAGAAAATAATTGTTATAGTCAATGGAAAAATAAAGCCAAATAATCAGAACCCCAATTATAATTGGGTTACTGGTATACATGCAATGAGTAACTGGATTACTGGGGTAAAATCCAGTTCACAATTGGATTTCTGAATCTGACTTCTAAATTGGAGTATGCTCTATACAGGACCACTTGAATAATCAGGTAACTGAAGAAATCTGACTATGATCGCATTACTAAGTGCATAACGCACTCCATGTTGCACCGTTAGGGAATGACATACCTGCGGTATAAACTAGACGACAGACCACAAGCAGCTCACTTGTCAAACGGCTTTGCATCTGTTGTCACAACACCCAACTAGTGTGATTATTTATGTCGCCACCAACAAGATCTTCAAAGCAGAAGGTCTTGGGTCCACTTTGGTTCCAGTGCAACACCGAGTGTGTTTACATGCACTTAATTCATTAACTGCAGAAAATCAGATTGTCAGTAAACCGAACATGGAGTTTATACGCACTTGGGTAATCAGGTAAGGGGAAACCTCCTGGTTTACACGGCTCCGGTCATAATCAGACTTCTACTTTGCAACCAGCCAATAATATTACAGAATTGTGAGACGTAAACTTCACATTTTAATATTAAATAATCAAATCAATTTCTTGCGTATACACTGCATTTTAGTGTCTCCACAAAGTGTTCAATAGCCATTTCGCAGGTGCTGCGTTTAAATCCAGAGTTGCCAGATCCCACGAGAGAATCCCCCACCTGATCTATGTAAATGCAGAAATCTGACTATGACCGGAGTTTGTTTGTTTGTGTGTTTAACGCCATGTATACACTTAGGTCATTTACATGGCAAGAAAGGTAAACATCCAGGGGTCAGCTGAAGGTCCACACACTCATATCGGTATGTGGTCTACAGCTGTGATTTTAGTCCAGTGATTTTGAGAAAAGTAAGTATTTTATCAGTGTTTTCATGTTTCAGTGCTTCATTCATTGTCCGTGGTATCTATGACCGGAGTATTAAGTGAAGTAAATCTAAACGCACTCAATGCATGTCAGATTTTTCAAAAGCCTCCAAGAAACTGTTCTTCCAGCACCAGTTCCACACCGCCACAGACACAAACATTCACAACAGACTAACTACCATTATGTCACACTTCAGTTTCCTACCACATTCCAAAGACATCAGTTAGGTTAATTAGTCTCTCAATTACCTCAGTAGCGGGTTTTCCATCCAATTTTGAAAATTCGCCAAAAAACTAAATGCAAAAGTCCGAAATTTGGAAAAAAATAAATATATATAAATAAATAAATAAATAAATTTAAAAAATCAGTGTTATTCTGATCAGTTCTAGGATGACCCTGACCAGAATAAGTGGGGTTAAAGCAGGACTTCATACACTGCCTGGGCAAAAAAGAAAAGTCACCACCTGTATTTAACTCAAATAGCAAATAATTGTAGATGTTTTGTTATTTTTAAATCAGATAATTACTACATGGGTGATTATTTTTCAGCTGGCAACAAGTTCTTTAAACCTAACTGATGCAGTGAGTAGCTTCTCATTTGTTAAACAACCATGTCGAAAGGCACATCCTGTGGTCATGGAAAAGAGGTCAGATTGTGAAAGAGTGGTTCAGGGAGCATGAGCCATCATTATCACACATGGATTGTCCACCACAGAGTCCAGAGCTGAAAAATTAATGCAACTCTGGACAAAACTGCTTCTGCAATGTCACAACATTTATTTCTGTCCACAGTTGGATTCCTTTTTTCAAGTCTTCTCCAGCACATCCAAAGATTCTCATTGGGGTTCAGGTCTGGACTCTGTGGTGGCCAAACCATGTGTGAAAATGATGGCTCATGCTCCGTGGACCACGCTTTGATACTTCTGAAACAGATGAACATCTTTTCCACGACCACAGGATGTGTCTTCCAACATGGTTGTTTAACAAATGAGAAGCTCCTCACTGCATCAGTTATGGTTAAAGAACTTGTTGCCAGCGGAAACATCACCCATGCAGTAATTATCCAATGGGAGGCTCTTTATTAACTATTTAACTATTTGCTTAGTTAAATCCAGGTGGTGACCTTTTGTTATGGCCAGGCAGTGCATGTAGTGCACTACACGCCCAACAGAAAGCTGTTTAAGTAGCAGACCATGCCTAAGGAGCACCTGGAGAACATTTGCAATGCAAATAGCATAAGTGTGCTTTGTGTGTGTGCGTACTACATGTATGTGTGTAACTCCTGGGTAGCATAAAAACCATCTGACACACCTACAACGACCTTAGGAGTTAAATATTAACAGTCATTTGCTGCACCACCCACTGGAAAACACCCAGACTAACACGAACAGACTGCTTCATCATTTAGACACGGGCTGTGTCCAAAAGGCCTACTACACACAATCCCAGTACACACTATATACTACGTCCAGCTGCAGTACACAAAGTCATCCAGAAGTCCTGAATTACATGGGAAAAGACAGCATTTCAAAATATAGATATTGCCATCAGACAAACAAACATGGATGAATCTTGTTGTTTTCACAACTTTATCCACACTAGTCCTGCTCAGGGAAATGGGAGGAGCTCCCAGAATCTTATTGGGAGGTTGATCAGTTGCTTTTTTACTGGTGACTGGCAAACCTTACTACTGCATCATCTTTAGAGGATCACACCACTGAATGTTTTATTACATTATATATGTACTCAAGATCAGCCCCTACTCAGAGATCACATGTCATGAGCTCAGAGTGCTTAATCGGATCCATACCCGAGCCCTCATACATGTCAGTGTGGACATTCACCTTCATCTCTGTGCACCATAACATCCCCAACCAAGCTTAAAAATTAACAGTGGACTTCCCAAACTGACATAATCAGATATTCCAGTAATATGAATCATGTGAGCATGCGAGGACATGCTTGGTATAAAAGCTTTCTGATATAGTGACACCGGTTTCGATATGAATGAACCGACTTGAGCACAAGCGCCTGAAGACATGTCATTTGTGGGTATTAGTAATGGTTCACCGATTCCACTAATTGTCCAGCACTGGTTCTGAAGCAAACTGATGGGGGAAAGAGAGCGTGAGGACGAACACACAGGAACAACCACAACATTACATAATGTGTACCAGCTGAGTGACATTTAATTATGGCACGCTTGGATCCTCACGCGAAACCGAACACACGCAATCAGAAGCCACGTAGTTATATAGGGCTTCGGTTTTGCTCCCTTTTCTCTCATTTTGGCATCCAATTCCCCAAGTGTCCCTGAGCCACACTCCTACCAGTGCCACCCCTTCAATCGAGCCAGCGTGTCAAATGCTTCTTTTTACCAACAGGTTACAGACCTCTGTGGTCCTCTAGAGTGAATCTGCATGGAGGAACTGACTAGCACTCAATGTACCCTCTGCCATCTTTGGTGGGAGGAGTGCTCCTTTATGTAGCACTTTTAACAGCAGACCCCAAATGAGAAGCCAAAAGTCTGCTGTGGTGAGGAGAAACCCTCCGAGGTGCACGAGGAAGAAATAGAGGTGTGTTATTTATCGTCTACAAAAATCTCTCAGTTGTTTTCGTGAGCTGAGATTCTAGAGGCACTAATTTTGCAAAAAACAGTCAAAAACATGCTTTAAAAGTATTCACTGTGTCATGCAGCCAGGTAGAATAGACCAGTGATTCCCATCCTTTTTTCCTTGGAAGCATAAAAAATAAAGCTTCGCCATCACCCAACACACTGACCCAAAAAAAAAAAAAAAGTGATTCATTGCAAATCTTTTGTCAAAAATTAATATAAATGAAACCTTTTTCATTAGGTTCCTTTAGCTAAAAATCAAGCACAAGCTTAAATATCTGAGTAATTCTATATACAAATTAGTTTTTCCCAGTGAGTGCACCATTTAAATTTATTAACATTTGCAAGCCGTCTTTTGTCAAACTCCAAGCAACTCAGAGCAGACAAAGCTTCATGCACCCCCAGTGATCTATGGCACACCCACCCCCCACCCCCCGAGAGGGGCACAAGCCCAGCTTGGGAACCATGAGGATAGACTATTGTGCAATCGCACAAACCAAGCTAGCGTTCTACCTAAAAGCACATGACTGAAGTTAAAAATGAGTGAACAAACTGTGCTGGGAGACAAAATACAGACACCAGCAGCTTCGCAGTCCATGTTGTTAGATTTAAACAGGGATGTTGCTCAAAAGATGGCAATCTGCAAGTTACCTTTAAAGACAGCTCAACAACTTATTTCACCATCTGTGAATGAACCACCACGCAGAATATGACGATTATGACAAACTTCGCGGGTCAGCTGTCCAATACAGGCTTAAACCAGATGAGATACCAGCACAACAACACACTCAGCAAACCTTACCGGAATCGTTCTGCGAAAGTGCCTTGCAACAAGAAAAACAACAGAGGACAAGACAAATGTTGTCACCAATTACATTGTGAAAGACACTGTGCCAATTCTAGCAACTGGGAGAGATGGGTTCAAACGTTTGAATACTTTAGACCCAAGATTATCATCGAATTATCATTATAAAAATATAGATAATATATAACTTGTGTCAATATCGCATGCCTGGGAAGAAACCTTAAAAGAAATCAGGCATAACGTGGCCTTAAATCCTCCACTAGAAGAGACTGAAACAACAGGATTATGTTCTTAAGAATCCCAATATTGTTGAACATAAAGAAAATTTAGCACTATTGTGAAGAGTACGGTTAATATCAACATTCAGCAGAGTTTCTCGTCCTAAAGAAAAGCTAATCCAGGGACGACTTTAGAGTATAAAGAGAGAACGAATCCGATGACTTGCAAGGAATAAATGAAACCAAAAGTAAAGCCGCGTACCTGAGTAAATCCCCAGAACACGCTAATCCTGCCTGAAGCAAGATCCACAAACAAGCCAACAGTGGCATCTAAAAGTAGTTTTAAAGTGGAAAGGGTGCGTTCCAAAAGGTACTCCAGCAGAAACAAGCACTGACAGCCTAAGCTACATTCACTCTGCCTTTAAACGTGGCCTAAACCAACCTACTCTTATGTGACACACACAGCTAATATTTGGTCCTCATCTGACTCGTTTATTCAGATTTCCCAGTCTCATGATGTCCCGCTTTGGGGTGTTTGCTACTCCCTTTGGTGCTTATTCTGACAGAAAACAGCAACAGGCTCCAGATGCAAAAGCCAAATTTAGAATCGACCCTAGACCTTGCGTTAGCTCTTCCCCGCGTGAGCTAATGATGCAATTACACACTTCTTGGCAAGCAACATCTGAGAAGAAACACGTCAAACAGGAAGCAATGAAAGGACTACGGCGTCTGCATGCTTCACCTAATGTATACTATAACAAGAACACAAAGCTGAGCGTCTGCATTCTCAATCTTCAGCAAGGGTTTATTTCCAATCCCAAACAAGACTGAACAACACAGAATTAATAAAGTGTGATGTAACACCATCAGGATTAACCTTCAGGCCATGGGGGAAATCGACACAGAAGCCAGTTAGTGAATAGACACCCATTAGAAATACACAAAGCACTGCAACATGTCCAGACATGTTCATCTCCCACACCCAAAAAAAATCTCAGTAATTAAAAACACTGCACTGGAGGAAATGAACTTAATTTGAAGAGAAAATTGCTCACTAACCCACACCCGCTTTGTGCTCGGTTTGGTAAGGTCCAGGACAGATCCATTTGCTTGACACAGGCCAGAATTAGTGCTTATGGAAAGCCATTAAAGCTGCCGAATGCGAGAATTCGATGTGTCAAGTTCCTTTCACGCTGACGAGATGATTTCCGCAATCTCGCTCGCTGCCACAGAAGGCCAGAATGTACGAGATCTTCGGAAGCAAGAATAAAGTGTGGCTTTTTAGGGCTTAAATAAAATTAGTAAAAGAACAAACTCAAGTCAACTTTAGTCAAATCGACTTGGGTGAGCAGTTTCCAAGGTTAGAGGCTTATCTTAAGGATCAAAACTACTACCCACAGCCTTGTGGTCCATAGTCCAGGACCAGAACCATTGAACCATCACGACAGGCTCAATTTATATTCACTGGGCAGAAACGTTTACCCAAAGCAGCTCACAGCTACACAGAGCAGTTTAGGGTTATCAGTTCTGTTCAAGTCTACAATGGCAGGAAAGGTTCTAGAACACTGACAGCATAATCAACACATTTGTTTTACTCCCTGATCTGAGGATTGTGGGATTGCAAGGCAGTCAGGTTGTTTAGCAAGGTCAGGCCACGTACTCAAAACAGCAGAGGCCAAGTATGTGCTGATAAGGGTATGCGTCATTTAACGAACACATCAAGTTCTGTGCAACGGGTCACTGACTGGAATGGACGTTGACCTGATATGACCATAGTTATCGCAGTCTTTTTATGGTAATGTCAACATGAGGAGCATTTACACAAGAAAACTGCATGCAACACCGAAAAATGCTTCAGAGATACTGCTGAAAACAACAAATGGAACACCACCATCCACACAGCACTTCAAGCCTCAACTGTAAATATATCACTCCCTCCAGGAAACACACAACACAGTATAACAATCACACACTGGAGAACCAAAAAATAAAACAAACAAACATACCTCGCTGGCTGCACACAACCAAGAGGGAATAAGTCCACTTGAGGAAACACTACAGGCACCAGAACAGGGACTTAACTATATGATGTGATATAAATAATACTTATGGTAGTAAAAATACAAATGCCAATCCTGACAATGTCCAAATTAAAACAGATTTTTATTTCCTCTTGTTTTAATTGTCAACATCTCGGTCATTGATTGCATGGCCGTTAAATTGAGCATTACCAGACCTTACATAGTGTCCCAGCACCCCTAAAAGTAGTAAAAACTCTGGGGGTTTTTGTTGTTCTTGTTTTGTTTTTTAATGGAGGTTTCTCTCTGATAAGCTGAAAAAAAATTAAACCACAGAAAGCATCTGGTTTAAACATAGTATTTTAATCAATAAAGCTGTCCCCAAGCTTGCCTTTCCTTGGTAAGTCATGGTCCAAATAATAGCTTTGTGGCTCGCAGGCTCAAAATTAATGGACGTTTTCTCAGATTTATTGGTGGTTCAGGTCTCAAAAGCTCTGATCCTAGAATCACCCCTGGACCAACCTCAGTTAAGCTGAGAATTTAGGGGTTAGGAGTACTGCTCAAGGGCCCGACAGGGGAAAACCGGCCGAGCCACGGCTCGACCCCAACCTTCTAGTTAGTGTCTACACCTTTAACCACTGAGGGACCACTGTCCACTTACTGGATAACTATTGGTGAAGCACTTCTCATTCGTAATGTGAAAGCACCCTTCACTAATAACACACTGATAAAATGATCCAAAGTGCAGAGCATGGCCTTGATTAGGTCACATTTGAGTGGGTTCCACAGGAAGATTTAGATCCACAGATCCACATGTAGCTTGGGAACAAAAAACACAAAAGGTGCATTCTTAACTGTACACTATAGTAACCAAGCTGCTTTTGTGCTTTATGAAAATCAGTACACACGCAAAACAGACATCCAAGCACTCCATTCACAGGCAAAAAGAGAGCCCAGGACTCCCACACAGACGCCACAGGAAACATGAATCGGGCCACTGTGCAAGTTCTTCATGTCCGGGAGTATGAAAGACAAACAAACATGGACATTATTCATGTTCGCTCCCAGAGAAAAAAAGAAACGTGTGCACGCTCTCTTTTAATTCACCCCTGCTCCCTAACCTCAGCGGGCCAGAAGCATTTCCTCTTCTGTATCTCCAGCACCAGAGCACCACTGCAATTTACACAGGGGTTTGCACATTCTTGCATAATGATGCCGGTTAAACCTTGTAACCACAGACCCTCGTCGATTCACTCATCTTGTATCTGGATTTTATCCTGATCAGACGGGACCACCTGTAGTAAATCCTGTCTGTCAATCCATGCGCTAAGCAAATCGGCTCTACAAACCACCAGCTTTGTGTTGTACCACATTTCCACAAGTTTTATGCAAAACAAGACTGCTACCTCCAAAACAGCTTCGTTTGCCATTTTATATTCTTGAGGATGCCAACCCCAGCATTCGTGTACCATGCGCTTTCACTGACGTTTTGCTTGGCAGGTACATTTGGGAGACCACTGGTCGCATCCAAAAACAGCAGTGTCTGAAAACAGTAGTGGAAAAAAGGATGTGAAGAGCAGCATCGGCAGACGGTGTTATGTAAAATGGGTCAGAAAAAGGACTGAGAGCAGCAAATGAACGGTTATTGTATGTCAAAAGTGCACCAGTCAAAGGAGGCCGAGTCTTTCACTAGCCGCCACAATCACCGAAGCTCAATAGCATCAACAGATAGAGAGATTATTTGGAACAGCGGGTGAAATGCTGGATTAGGCCCTGACAAATTGAACTGTGCGCTAGGGCTATCAAAATGAGCGAAATTCGAACGTTCTTCAAATTTAATGAGGAAAACGTACAATCAAAAGGTAGAAAATCCTCATTCAAATACTGAATTATCCAATCTGTACCAGAAACGATTGCATAGTCACGTACTAGTGCCTTAACTACTCCGGTTTCTTAACGGCTAGGACTTTAGGGAGAAGTCCTGACAAGATCAAGGCATTTTAACAGACTTGTATAAGAAAGAACGCATTTACCACTCAACTACGTCCAGTTTAGAAGTCCACATGCCGTCTATTCATACTAACGAGTTCTCCCGCCAGTCTGATTTGGATTCAGTCCTCACCCTTTCAAACTGCATGACCAAATTCAGACAGAAGCTAGAAGACATTTACAAAATGTTCTGCACATATTACCCCACCTCGTACCAATTACACAGGTTACTGGTTCTTCCCAAAATCAAGTACAACCCTATTCTCCTAACCTTCCAACCCCTACATGGAATCACACCCTCTCTTCAGTGCCACAATCCCCCTCCAGCATTGGGTTACTTCCAGCTTGTAGACTACATTTTCATTTATGGTGTCTGTAAACTTTGGAACGCTCTTCCGTAATCATTAGCCAAGGGCATTACATCATAGCCTTCTTTAGTTGTGGATTTTTCACTTTTTCTCTCCATCTGGCGTGGCCAATAATCTAGTTTCTCTGCATCCCCTGCCACGTACATGAGGACGGAGATCACTACCCAGTGAGGGCCTCTGTATAGTCCGTGAACACCAGTTTTTCATTCCCCAGGTTCCCCAGGTTGACGATGAGAATAAATCTCTGTGGAGGAATGGCCTAATCTCACCGTGACCACCCACCATCTTCAGCAGCGTCTCGGTCAGTCGGAGGGGTGACTGTTACAGCAGTGGGGAGATGACCCCCTGTCCGATCTTCCCTCTCTAAGACACAGTCAAACGTGTCTATGCAGCACCTGGTGGCACCATCTTGCTTTCCATATTGCTGAATATTTATCGTCTTTCTGGTGCCCATCTTGGAATTGATGGGGTGGAGGTTTGTTTGCTTAGTTTTTAAAGCCATGAATTACCTTTCAGCCTTGCTCATGGCAGGAGGGTATGCATGGTACTCATGTTTACAAGAGTGTCACAGTTGGGGTTTAATTCCTATCGCGTCCAAGAATTTCAGGGATTTATTGGCGTTTTCAGGACTTAGCTCATAGTTTATGTCTTCAGATACTTTGTATTTCATACATTGAGAGAACATGTTTTATTCTCATTTCGGTGGAGCAGACGTCGCAAATTGGTGGCGGTTCTCCCTTTAAGAGGTGACGGTGGGTCAATTTTGTATGTCTTATTCTGGGTTTATCTATTGTAGTGTGTTATTTCTCTGGCTTTCCCACTCTCATTGCCATAGGCTTTTAATATAGGTTTGTATTGCCGGTTTGGCACCCGAAGCTGCGATCTTAGTAACCGTAGTCGATATGGTCCTGGGGTTGCGTGCCGCCTTGTCAGCTTTTTTGTTATCGAGGATGCCAGTATGGCTCGGGATCCAGCATATTTTATGTCAAATGTCTGGTAAGGAAAGCATTGGATTTTGGCTAGCATGTTATTCATCAGCCAGTGTTTCATGGTCATGGTCTGTAGAGCTTGGACACATGACTGTGAGTCAGACCATATTATCGCTCAGGTTCTTTGTTTCTCTTTGATGAAATTCAATGCCATTTACATGGCTGGGTGAGTTGTTTGCTTGTTATTTATTGATAAGTCCATATGGGGTGGATTTGAACATTTAACCTGGAGAATTTGCCACTCCATTACTTAAGGCTTGGAAGGGGTCCCTCCCGGTTTCAGCCTCCCCTCCCTCAAACACTGTCATCAGTGTCTGTGTGATGCCCGACTCAGCCGTAAGGCACTATCGGGAACTGAACCCATGTGCCCACCCTTAGCATTGCCTTCTCTTAGCACTTGATGACCTCTGAGCACTGTAAATGTGCAAAAACAGCTTTGGACGAGATAAGGTCTGAGCAAATATGATAAACTATCCCATGGTTGACAGCATTTGCTTTCCCTTCAAATATGAAGATCTAGCACAGATGGTCCAATGGCCTTTTAACCTCCTGCTTAGATGTTACAGCCCCATTACCTTCTAAATCACTCGGTAGACAGGAAGTTTTTAACCTGTGGCCCGTGGGCTGCGTACAGCCTGTGATATATGCAAGTGCAGCCCACACTACTGTAACGTACGTTATGATTATTACTAAACATTAATGCGTATTCGAGTAGCACTGCTTTAACCACCGCTGAAAAGACCTTCGATCAGGTCAGTTCCACAACATTAACTCAAGAACTGTACCAGTGATGATACCATTCGATTCCCTCAAAGAGCTGTAATTAGAACCTCATTCGTTTTATTACAAGTACACGCTGCTAAACAGCACAAACAAAGCACATAGAAGGTCTACTGAAGCCAAGAACAAGGTGAGGGTGGTCCAAATACTCAAGAAAGGCTATAAAATGTCAATTCAGTTTTAGCAAACTCCACACCGATGACCAGCACACTCACAATCCTAGCAGCTCATGCTGGTGATCAAAATACCAGGGTCCAAACACATTTTCTATTTACTTTTGAGTCAGTTGGCAACACAATGTAAGTGACCAGCCAGATCTTAATTCATGTGACTGCTAGCTCAATCCAGCTGTCATCACATTAGGCTAGCAGGAGTGAAACTGTGGTCTACAGAGCAGTTCAAGAACATGAGGTTTTCGTTATGAGCTACTATTTAAACAAAAAATAAATAAAAGATCCCTAACCAACACACAAGGTCAGTCGGTTAGTCTCAAAATGGGAATCGGTGGAGAATCGTTGACCAAGCCATGTAAAACTTGGTCAATCTCAAGTCAAAGAACCAGGGAAAAAAAACCTGTTCCATCTCACAATGAAAAAGTAGAGAAGAATGTCCTAAATCTTGAGTCGAGAATGCAGTTAAGCACTTGTTAAACCTCAAGAGAAGCAACAGCAAAGAATGTTAGAGCTCAAGTTGAAGAACCAATGAAAAGCTTCATAAATAACACTGAGCAGTAAACCTGTTACATTTAAAGGTGAGGAAACAGTAAAGAACCTGTTAAATCTTAAGACGAAGCGCTAAAGTCAAGGGTAGGAAAAATAGAAGGACTTTCCAGTATGTAGGCGAGGAAGCAGTGAAGACCAAGGTGAGGAAACCACAAAGACCCAGTTCAAGGTTACATGAGAGGTTACATGTTCGCCTCCACCACATGAATTCCAAGATGGGCACGAGAAAGATGAAAAGCATTCAGGCAAATGAAGCACGATAAGGTGGTGATCTAAAGACCTAGGCTACCACTGTGGACCATTCGAGTCTCAATGGTGCCGTGTAGACACATTTGAGGAAACCGTACAGAACCAGTTCAATCTCAGGGTGAGAAAGGAGTCAAGATCAGGGACAGGAAACCATGAGTAACTTCTTCAACCTCAAGGTGAAAACAGTGAAGATGAAGGTGAAGAAACTGTAGAGAACCTGTTCAATCTCAGAATGAGAACACAGGGAAGAACACGTTCAATCTCAATGTGAAAAAGGGCTGAAGATCAAGGTGAGGAAGCAGTGAAGAACGTGTTATCTCTCCAAACAAGGAACCAGTGGAGAATATGTTAAACCTCAAGATGAGGAAGCAGTGACGACCTTGGTCAATCTCAGAGCGGGGAAACAAATCTTGTTTCACACCTTGTAGGCAGGGCAGCAGTGAAGAACATGTTACGTGAGGCGGTGAATAAACAGTCAACCTCAAGATGAGCAGAAATTGTGTTGAACAATGTACAAAATGGACATGGCATATTTTAAAGCTTGCGACAGATTCCTTACTTCAGGAATTTAGACAAACATGTTACACAGCCACATTTCCCGAGTCAAACATTTCCCCTCACTCTGAAGACTGAGGGGAATTGACATGTTCAACAAGTCAAATTTATTTATTTTTGGTGAGCAAACCTTTCAAACCATCATGGGCGGGGAAGTTAAAATGCAGCATTGACAAACACTTGGGCTTATTTACTTAGTTTGACGCTAAGTTTGCAAAAGGTGTAAACAAACCAAAGCAAAAAAGTAATATGACACCATAAATAACATCACCATTTACCACAATATAACCTTGTGTAATATTAACAAACAAGTTACGTTGTGCAACAAATGCTTTCAGTCACTCTGTGCCACACAGTATCTTATAGCAGGAAAAGCGAGCTTCCAGCGTCACCTTGTTCCATACAGTGTTAACGCTAGTTGGCATACTAATGGCAACACACTTGTCCCATACAGTTTAAGCATTCGTTAACTTTATCATCGAGTTGTACATCAGTTTCTGCGAAGTGAATAAAACAGCGGCACAGATACAAGTGCAAATTATGCATCCCAGTCGTTATCACCCAAAAACGTAGCTACACAAAACGATACGTTTAACCGCAACCTAACGTACGGAACACCATGACGGCCAAAAATACAAAATCCTCTGAACAAAACAAGTCCAAACAAATGAGAAGATGCAAAGCAGGCAAGCAGCGTATGCAAACCATCTGTACCAATCAGTGGAAACACAGGAACCGGTAACATTTCAGGTTAGAAACAGAAATTTGTAGAAAGTCAATCTCCGGTGTTACGTAGCCTGGGTTAAATAGCCACCATGGAAAAAGTAAAACACTCACCTTTAAAAGTTCCCCTGCACGCAAGACGCTCAGCGATCCTCCTCAGAAATGTGCATCCAGACGTCTAGCACCGATTTCCAAACCGCGATCCGAGTTAAGGAAAAACAAATTTCTCTTCCCGAAACTCCAGCAGGATTCGTGATCAAAGCCAGGCTGTTCCCGAGAGAGCTCTGAGAAGATCCGAAACCGAGCTGCTGAAACTCTGCACAAGCGACTGGATCTGGCTCAACTTTTTTAATCACATGCAGCTCGAGCTGCACAGGAAGGTTAAGAAATAATCACTCACACCTGGATTGGACCCTAAGCGCGTCCTCGCCTCCAAAAACCGGTTTAACTAAACCGCTGCGCTCCCAACGAAAGGCAGGGCTGCCCTCCTCCTCCTACCCCTCCTACCCCTCCT